>PVLD010012194.1:8208-61656 GCA_004027595.1 Dinomys branickii | reverse complement strand
TTAAAACAGAAACTCTAAATCTATTGGAAGAGAAAGTAGGTAAAAATCTTGAAGACATAGGAGTAGGCAGAGAGTTCATGAACAAAAATGAAACTGCAAGGGAAACATTTCAAAGAATCAATAATTGGGACCTCATCCTACTGAAAAGTTTTTGTACATCTAAAGAAATCACCAGCAAAGTAAAAAGAAAACCCACAAACTGGGAAAAAATCCTAGCTGGCTGTCCCTCAGACAAAGGACTGCTATTTAGAACATACAAAGAATTCAAATACATGTACCTGTCCAAATTCAAAGACCCAATCCAGAAATGGGCATCTGAGATGAATACACACTTCTCAGACAAAGAAATACAAATGGCAAATAAATACATGAGAAAATGCTCCACATCCTTAGTCATCCGAGAAATGCAAATAAAAACAACATCGAGATTTCATCTCACCGCAGCAAGACTGGCCAGTACTAAAAAATCATCCAATAACAAATGCTGGAGTGACTGTGGAGAAATAGGGACTCTATTACACTGCTGGTGGGAATGCAGACTGGTGCAACCAGTGTGGAGAGCAGGTTGGAGATTTCTCAGTGAACTAGGCCTAGAGGTTCCATTCAACCCAGCTATTCCCCTTCTGGGTATTTTCCCAGAAGATGTGAAAACATCATATCACTCTGATATATGTGCACCCATGTTTTTAGCAGCGCAATTTGTAATAGCTAAAATGTGGAAGCAACCCAAGTGTCCACCCACAGAAGACTGGATTAAAAGACTGGCATTTTTATATAATGGAATATAATTCAGCTATAAAGAAAGACAGTTTTGGGGACTTTGAAGGCACATGGTCAAAATTGGAAACCATACTCATAAGTGAAATAAATCAGCTGTACATGAGCAGGCAACGTATTGTGTCACTGGTGTAAGAACCTGAGGGTGGGAATATAAACTAAGAGACATGAAGGAAATCTGTTCAAAAGCAAAGAACAGATGGGACAAGGGAAAGGAGAAAAGAAAGAGGCAAAAATGTATGTATGTATATATGTAGATACATATGTGCAGGAGGGCTAACATGGTTCTACTATTGTATTATGTCACTTAATGCTAAGGAATAGTTGATGACTGGTTATTCGATCAATCTTGTATGTCTGTATGTGTTATCGTGAGCACACACTTTGAAGATATCAATATGCAATGCAGCAACTATTGTTGGTTTTCTGTGGCTTTGTCTATAATTCAATTCTGATCATACTGTTATTGTACTACTTTGTGTCTCTTTGTTAATGCTTTTCGGTTTGTTTTTTTTTTTCTGTTGTTGATGTAGTTCTTTTTCTATTACACTTTAAAGGAAGAGAGAGAAAGGGAAAGGGAAGACAGGAAAACAATATGTAAGAAAGTAAGTATGTATGTACAGCATATCTTACATAGTTGTACTACTGAAGTAGGTCACTTCATAGTAAGGAATAGTTGATGATTAATTCATTGATCAATTTTGCATATCTGTATCTTTGTTCCTGAATATACACTTCGAGGTTATCAATTTGTAAAGCAACAACCACTGTTGATTCCCTGTCACCTTGTCTGTAGATCAGTTTTGATTGTATTATTCTTATGCTACTTTGTGTCTGTTTGTTAATATGTCTTCGTTCTTCTACTTTTAAAATAATAAAAAAATTTTTTTAAATAAAAATAAAAAAAGGAAGAAGGAGTTTATAAAATGTAATTCTAAACAAACTTTATTGAGGTCAGATATATAGGTCTAAACAGAATGGAATGCCTTCATCAATTTAAAATGCTTTGCAAATCCCCAGTCATGCTGTAAGACATGCAGTCCTCAGTCGGAGATAGATTATAAGGGTTAATGTCTTTTCAAGTTAATCAAGACTCAATTCGAACTAACTCAATTCTTTCCCTCCAATTTAATGCTTTCATTTTTTACCACTGACCTGAAAACATTTGATTTCATAGATGTCAGTGTAGGGAGAAAAAAAAATACACACCAAATAATAGGTATTCATTGCAGTGTTTAACTTTATTATCTTGTTTAAGTTGGTAAAATTCACATTTCCATGTCTAGCCCTCCAAATGTTATATTCAAGCAATTTTGGCATCTTGTTAATGTTGCCATAGAAAGCTTTAGTTTATTTTTTTAACCTATCATTCAGTTTTAAATTTTGGTTATTAAATTTTGGTTATTTCTCCTATAATTTCTTTTGAGACCTCCCAAACTCTTAAATTTTTAAGGTTTGAATATATGCTGTGATGAAATTACTTAATTACATATTTTTCAGTCTAATCTACAATGCAAAAACAATTTACAGTATTAAAAGCATATAAAGCTGAAGATGCCAAATTCAGTTGTGGAAACTTTCAAAATTAAAACCAATATGAAATAAATTATATACTTTTATCTGTGATTAAAAATAAAATTGTTATCAAGAAAAAAATGTATTTTAAAGGGAAATTCCCTTATTTCTGTAACAGAAAATAATTATCTCTTAAATCTCTCTGTTCCCAGCAGAACATGTCACCCTCATCAGGGAAAGTTAGGCCAACTGGAAAAAATGTGCTCTGTGACAAGAGCTTGGGAATTGGGGAAGAGAAGGGTACAGGGACTGAGGGACAGTGTTCAGCAGATAGAACATTAAGTTTGTACGCCAGACCGCAAATGGTTGAGCTCAGAACGGGAGATATATTAAATCAAACCATCCCATATCAGAGCTGAGTTTGGTTGTTTCTTTTTTCTTTCTTTTCCCCTGTGAAACATGAGACTTTTGATTCATAATTTTTGAATAAATCAGGTTTAAGTTCACCATTTATTTTAACTTGGAAAGTTTCAATGATTTATATAATTTAACCACCCAGCTGGCTTCATTTTCCCGTCTGAGCACTTTTATTTTCATGTCTCTCTTCACAGAAAAGTTTATTTTCCACGATTCTAGTATTATTGTTCCAAGGCAACAGAAATTCACTAAAACAATTGTGGAATTTCCAACCCTCCTGACTCTGCTGGCAGCTGGCCATCTGTAATCACTGACCGTTAAACCTGCCTCTGGTCACTAATGCACTAAAACATTGTTAATGACATGGAGGTATGACAAGATAAGACCAGTCTCATAATGAATGACTCTACAAAAGCAAAGAGGCAAAAGTAATTATAGAATCACATGGACCGCTGGCCTTCAGTTGCCATGGACGTCCCATCTCATGTTCGGCTGAAATGGCTCAGAGATAACCTCCGTTCCGCAGAAGCAGAGTTTGTATCACGCATGTACTTCAGCTGACACATGCTTCTGTTTCAAGAACTAATTGCTCTAAAGAAAAATATCTTCAGTTTCTTTATTTCCAAGATGAATTAGACAACTTTCCATGCTTGGACTGTATTCTGACTATATACACAAACACTGTGGGAAGGAAGGTAAATGATTTTTAAATATTTTAATAATGTTCTAGATTTTATTCAATATCACTCGGCATCACCAACATCCCATGCATTCTCATAAAACTTCCCAAGGAGTTTTCACGTATATATAATACATGATCAGAATGCTTATAAAAGACTTGGTAGAATTTTAGTATGTCCAATATTTCATCTGATATAATTATAACCAAGGAAATTCTAATCAACAACCTACAGAAAATTGCGGGTAAAACTATATGAATATCAAAATATTTAATGGTATGTTTAAAATGTGTTCCAATTCAAATAAAAATCCTGTGACCAGAACAATAAAATTTCATCCATAATTCTGTTAGACTTGACATGGAAAATCAAAGATGTACCTTTTAATCAAGAATAAAAGAGTTGCTTCACTCAGGGCACACCAAAGCAGCCCAGTTGCTCCATCATAAAATTGAGCTGTGGACTCCAGCTCCTGATAGAGTAGCCTTCAGCCAGATGAACATTTTTCTCTAAGCTTGTTAACAGACAATATGGAGGTGATGATAAACCCATGAATCTGCACACATATATCAATACACTCTGTGATGAGAGTGGAAAAAAACTGAAATAACCCCAAATTCGAAATAGACCTTCTGCTATGATAATCACCACAGCAAATGCAACACTTCAAAGTTTTTCTAAACAGTAACCAGTTACTTGAGTTCTGGGTCTAAAATAGCATCATCCTAATCTTATCAACTGGAGCCTGAGAAAGAAACAAACTCAGAGGCGTGTTTGCTCTTAGAGCAATGCAAGCCCAGCCACTGGCTCATGACTGAAGAACGCTAAATGTTGGGTTTTGATAAGTTGCAGTCAGTAGTGACAAATGAGACACAGTACAGTCAGAAAGAAACAATTGTGAAGGAAAAAAAATGTTGCAAGATCACAAGGAAAGAGGGAAGGGAAATTACCAAGAACTAGAAAATCGTGAAACTGAAAACTGGGTGTGTGGGGAACATGTTTGTTGCATATTAGAGAATAATTTATATAGAACTTCATTTTAAACATTCATTAAAATAAGCCTAAATTTTATAAACTGAGACTAAACTCTTTAAGCTTTTGTTTCTGTCAAAAAAAGATACACTAATATCAACTGTTTTTTATATCCTGTTTTTTCCTGCAAAATATAAACTATTTTCATTTCCCATATTTCAATTACCGAATGTGTTGCACCATGATTCAACTTTTTTGTTTCAGTAAAACTTTCAACCAGAAAGTAGGAAAACCCCTTTCACATAGAAGTACATCGTAGTGAGGAGAGAATTTGGCTCCTTCAATTTTTCAAGCCTAGAATAATATGATTTTTTTCATAGATTTTGTGAAACTTCACTACAAGTGAAGAATAAATATTCTCTTGGGGGTAGAGTGCTGTGTGTGTATATAAGGAAAAGGAATCATTTGAATCAGAAGTTATGATTTTTGTTAAATGGTAACTGTGAACAGATTTTCATTTCTCATCACTTGAGGCTTGAAATACATTACGTTATCCTTCTAACATTTCTAATTGCATGGTAGGTCTTATAATGTATCTTTGACTTCAAGCTACACTCTAGTCACTGTGAAGAGAAGCTATCATCTAAAACCTAAATATTATATATATATATATATACATATATATATGCAAATGCACACACATTCCAACATTATTTGAAAGAACAACACAGTGAAAGTTTTAAAACCTGATTATAAGATAATTGGCAATACGAATAGTTGGAAGTTAGCAGTGACTTTGCCTGAACACAAAACATTTAAACATTAATGAAGGTAGAAATCTAATTAGTAAAAATTTAATTGGATGTATGCAACATGGTGTAATGACAAGAGTTGAAGCATATTTAATTTTTAATCCAAATCCAAACTCTGAAGTAGAAAACCAACTAAAGCCAATCATTGTAAATCATTGTAAAAGGTAGACTGACACATTTTATTTAAAGACTACCCTACTATCCCACAGAATGAACTAATGTCACAAATTAAGCACAGTAATATATTCTCTCATTTTTCACACACATATAAAATTCAGTTATTTAAACTGCATAAAGACAAAGATTTGATACAGAAGGACAGACAAATGTATATGGAAAAATGATCCCAAGAAATAGTTTGAAGAATGAATTGAATTTTATTATATGCCGATAAGCATTCACAGCAAACTATGCATCAAGCCAGAGAAACCTAGAAAGTAGTAAAGGTAAAAAGAGACATGTCAGGAATAGTGCCCAATGTCACTGAATCTGATACCAGGGCAACATGATACAGGAGTCGAAAAGGTCAGTGCATTTCAGGGAATATACGTTACAGAGAAGTTGATAGTCCCTCTCTGTACACATGATACTGAAACCACACCCAGAGCTTGGAGGGCAAGGGTTCTGTTGACAGTGGCTCACAATCCTGGCTTCGCAGAATCGCCATCTAGGGAGGTTTAAGACCCTGATGCGTAGGCCCACACATTAGGTTCTCAGTGAACTGACCCGGAGCAAGGCTGGCAAGAGGGGTGTTTGAAGTGGCCTCTATTCGGAAACACTCTGGAGTACTTTTCTGTCTTATCCCTGATTGCTTCCTAGCTTTAGCCAATTGGCAGGTGTATTATCTTTTTCTTTCAAGGGAGTGTAAGTTTTTGGTCTTGTCTGATAATTTTTAAAGTAGAAACATGATACTTGCACATGGCATAAATTTTTTTAAAATGTCAAAATTTAGTTAGGTCAGAGATACAGTATCCTAAGCACCGCAATCCACTTGGAAGTGTTTTCATGTCTTCTCTGCATTGTGGACACTTTTATGGTAATATTGAGCATTGAAAAAGCATGGCTCTATGGCTTCTGAGCAGAGCCTCTATTTCTGTCAGGCCATAGCAATACAAGGCACACAATCAAGTATGAATTGCATCTGTTGGTATTCTTAGTAGCAAGAGAAACAACCAATTTGGCCAGGAAAAGAATTCTTAAAAGGCTACTCTGCAGAAAGCTAAGTACCACGCTTGCCACCACAGAAGAGGGCCATTGTCCTTAGCCACCCCTCAGAATGCCACTGCTCTGGGCCATGGACTTGGCCACGCACAAGACATTTACACTGCTAGCATCCTTACTGCCAGTGGCTGGACAGTGTGGCTAGATCACCCACCACTGCCATACCTAAGCCTTCACATCCCTGCTTCTGTGTCACTAGCACAGAATCTAAACCAGCAAGGCCAAGTTGTACACTGGCCCCTGACTCCCCGGGAGCCCGACAGGCCCCACCTGCCACCCCCATGTTCACATTAAGACATGTTCTCTAGTTCCCATTAAACCTCTTAAAATGGGGAATTATTCAAGCTGAAAAAAGTTCCGTTTGTGAGAAATCAAAAAAGGACCATAAAAAAATACTTGAATCTTTTTCTTATTTTCCTGGAATTAAGCAAAGCCACTGGATATTATTCATCCTGTGTTTTACTTCTGTGACTACAGCTTGCTTGATCTGAGACGAGATCTAACTTCAGGCTCCCAAGTTCACTTCAATCGAGTCTCGTCAATATCTTAGGCACATAGATATTTTACAGAGCACTAAGGCAGAGCTGTTCCCCTCGTAAGGACCATATTGACCGACACTAGCTTCCCACAACACATTCGGGTATTTCTCCTACTTTTAAAATTTGCCAGGTCTAAGTAGATCTCACATGTTGCAAAATATTCATGCATCCTTAATCATATTTGGAATATGAAATAATCCATGTCCATTATTATACTGTCATTTATTTTAAATTTCCCATCATAAGTAGATCTTGTTTTTAGAGAACACATATATGAGGTAACTATCATGAAACTGTGAGGTTTAATATGTTTCTGTGGCATGAGGTCTTAACTTGCCCATGACAAGAATTCTGTGCTTGCTCAGACACATCTCTAGGATTTCCCTGCCTGTGATACTCAGGTTATTCCTAACATATTTTCTGGTTCTGCCAATTAAGGTTCCTCTTACCATTTGTTGGCAGATATCTTGAAAAGTTAATATATACTTTTTCAGGAAAAAAATAAATAGTCTGATTCCAAACTTACATAGTCACTTTTTAGTAACCTAACCTTGTTCTGACAGATGAACCCAAATCTTCCCATGGAATATATTAGCTTCTTATCTCAAGTACAAAATCAGACAAATCTTCAGCCAGAACCTTTTCAGAGTTGTTTCTCTGAATGAGAACATTTTTTCATGATCAGGCGGAAAATAATGAAAAAGAAAGAAACAACTCAAGAGCCAGCGCTCAGTCCAAGTGGAAAACAAGTAACAAGCAGGCAAGTCTCAATGCGCAGGAAACAGAAATCGTTCTGGAGGTGGGACCCACATGCTCACAAATGGCCTTCCTAATGCAAAGCTCTGATATTCCCCTTGGGGGAAAAGACAAAAATCACATTATTTTTGAAACACAAGGAACATTTCTAAATGCAAAAGGTTCTGATTTTAAGCAAAGAATAATCACAAATAGGAATCTTATGAGTTACCAGACTCTACCGAGTCTATGCATATTTCAACATCTCAAGAAAAGTTAAGAAACAGTGTTCCAAGAAATGAAACGAAGCACTGTGCCAAGGGTGGGTTCTTTACCTACCATCACCCAGCCATCTAATTCAAACAGTGAGAGATAAAGTTGATTTTCCAAACTCAGTATTTGTCTAGGATCCTATTTTCCATATTTCTGAATGTGAGGATGATCTGACTGTGACATCTGTTACCTCTTGATCACCAGGGTTGATTCAGCTGATCCTGCCAGCTGGGTGAGGGGCCCCTTCCTCCCTCAGTGCTTCGTATGGGTCCCACCCGAAGCTGCTCACTCCATAGAAGAGGACGAGCACCCTCGGTAGAGGAGGACTGTTCCTTGGTCAAGGGTATACGAGCGACTGTGCTCCCCTGCTGGAACCTCCAAACAAGTTCTCAGGGCCCATACTTCTGTGGTATGAGGACACAAACTGCCAACAACTTTATCTTAAAGGAATTGTTTTTTGGCCATACTGGAGATTGAACCCAAGGCCTTCACAATGAGCTACATCACTAGCCCTTTCATTCTTTTTATTTTGAAACAAGATTTCACCAAGTTCCCAGGAAGGGTTTCAATTTGGGACCCTCCTGCCTCAGCCTCTCAGTGTATTAGGATTAGCATGTGCCACCATGCCAAGCTTAAAGGAATGTTTTATGAAGGGCTGAATTCTTCTTCTATTCTTTCCAGGACATTATATGTAGTGCTCCTGGGTAGGGCACTCTCACCTCCCCTCAAGAGCTGCACCTCATGGTGGCCAGTACAACAAACAGAGGCCTTGCTCTTTGGTGGGAGTGATGACTGGACAGAAAAAGATCGTATGACCGAGATATTCAGCCAGACAAGTGGCACGTTAAAAACTCTAAAATGATAATAGACAGTTTAAAAGTTCAAAGGTACAATACTGATATTTTCCATTGTATTTTCACCGTGTACAGTTAACATCAGATAGTACTAAATAGTATTTTGTTCTGAATATTTAAACTTTATTTTATTATCCAGGTAACAGTCTTTTTAAGCCTGTGACTGTAAGTCACAATTGAATTAATCATTTAGCTCGCTTTTCAGAAATTAGTCCCTCACAAAGTGTCCTCTATTTTTAGGAATCCCCTACAATCCCAGTGTATTTAGTCCATGATACCACTACACTAACATTTCCCAGTAATCCGTGCAACACTGGAGCCACAAGGCCCCATGAAAAAGGGAATTCGAAGTCTTGGAAATGTTACATCACTGTCCTGCTTTCAGGAAGATAGGGTGAATATCCGTACAGTAAAAAAGCTGAGAAGTCCCCATGATACCTTAATTTTAGAGTTACTTAACTCCTGACCCAGAAAAGAAAATTTACGCAAGTTTACTTCCAGCTGTAACATTCAGTGACTTTTACGACATTAAGCTTGTGGCAAATACAGCTGTTCCATGGAAGAGGCAAGGAAATGGAGGGAGGAAGGGGTTAATTATTTGCTCAACATCACCCTGGATATATGTAATAAATCTGGGACTTTAAATTCCTGCTTTTCTCTTTTCCCCCTATTAGGGGTTATCAAATTGCCACAAGAATCTTGGGCCGTCATATATCATCTGCCATGCAAATACAGAAACACACTTGTCATTAAGAAGATGTTGTTACGAAAGTTGTTATTGAGAAACGACACTTGTCGTTAAGAAAGTTTCCCACATGGCAGGGTTTCTTCCGAGTTCCTGGTCGTATTGTCTGACCCAATATCTCAGCAAGGCCAGTCAACTCCTTCTCCAGTTCACACCCAAGTTACATACCAGCCTTTCTCAATTCATACCAGTTAGTAATGGTAAAGCTCCTAAAACTTTCAAGGAATTGTGAAATTTAATGTGCCAAAGAAATAAAATGTGTGCAAGCCATACATTTATGGCTTGTAAGAGTTTTTTAAACCTCGTACAAATGTAAAATTACTCGCCATGTTAGGGAACAGGAAATATACCAATTATAACTTGATTTGCTCCAAAAATCATTAAGTTTCATTATAGTTCTCATAAACCATGTGGGTATTAACTGAATTTAGATGTAAGTGTATTATATTTTCATATAAATGAAACATTATACTGCCAAACTTTAAACGGTTGAGCTGGTTTTATTATTTTTGAGATTTTGGAAAGAGGGCAAATTCTTGGGAATAAATGGAACATTCTCTATTGGTAAAAGAGAAAAGTTTTCTATTGTGAGGGGCAGAGCCCTCTAACACAGGATGTAAAAGGAGCCAAAGTTTCACACATAAGAAGAGAAATAAAAGCATAATTTATTAAAGGTGAACAAACACACCTAAAACTCTCTGAATGATGAAGACATTTCCACAAGCAAGTACAGCCTCTCGGGGTCATTGGTCCAAAAAATTCTCTAAGTATTTTCTGCCTTTCTAAACTTCCCCTTGGATCCTTTTAACTTCCAGAGTCTATTCTGACAGAGACAAATTTTCTCTTGCCTATTTTTCAGTGCAGATCACTTTCCTTTCCCTGAGGCAGAACTGTGTGCATGTGTCTGACTCAAACTTAGAAAATTCCCATTCCATGTACCTCCCACACTTTGGGTATCTCCTTGGAGACTCCACGAAGGCCCCTCGGTCTCCTGACCAGTCTCCTGCTGGTTTCTCCTCCTGAAGTGATTTGGGAACCTTTGTAGCTTGAGCTCTTTACTCTTCCTTAACCTTCATCTTCCAGCTGCCCCTTCGTTTTCAACATAAGTGTTTTAAAAACACTTGATCAACCAACTAAGTTTATTAACTTCCTATTTGTAAAAGACCCTCTCCCTACCATTCCCTTTATCCATCCCACAGACATTTCTGAGAATGAGGGCACAGAAAGTGTTAAGACAGGATCTTGGCAAGAGGCAGTGGCCTTACCACTGGGTTCTGAAGGGGATATGAAGGTTTTGCAGTGTGGGGCTCAGAGCACAGAAACACCTGAGGCAGCAGCATATTTTAACTGATACACAGGATGGCCATTTTTATACACAGGCTAATAAAGTTTTGAAAGTGCTAATGCAGTCAATCTCAAAATCTCTGTGAGAAAAACTTACACTTTCTGGCTCAAAGGAGGACATCAGTCATCTTTTGAAAACCCTTCTACCTTACCTCACTGTCCTGTCAGGAGCCTCTCCACACCTTCATCAAATATGATTCAAAAAGGTTATCCCCCCACCGAAGTTTTCAGGCTTACCTGTTAACAACCCACTTTCACACCTGATAAATGAACCACATATTTATTCTTGTGGAAATACAACTGTAAGACTTCATAAATGATGAATTAAAACTTGCAGTTGGAGTCTCTGTGAAAATCATTCCTAGTACTATTGGCAGAACACTTAATCATTGCTTATAAGGAAATATGGTTCCACTAAGTTCAATTGTAATATAGGAATTTTCCAGGCATCCTTGGACAGGACAATAACAGAAATGTTTGAATGTCTGGTATTATGTACTGCAGTTTTATGGTAAACACTAGTTCATCTATGCATCTTGGTTTTCTTCAAAAATAAAAATTAAACATAGATAAAACTTCTGCTTCTCCTCTCCTCCATCTCTCTTTTATTTTCCCAACAAACTCTGGGAGCCAGTGATCCCCGCACCTCCCTGATTACTGTACAGCCCATTCTCCACCCATCACCCTCCTCTGCCTCCCCCACAATAAATATTCCCTTGGACCATTCCAATCCAATTTCACTAATTCTGCCTCTTGAATGCCCCTAGTGACACTAGTGTTCCATGAAAGCTTCATATTTCGTATTTCCCTATGTACTGATCCAGGCCACCATTCCTCACTGTCAAGCCTTCTCTCTCTTAGTTCTGGATGCAGTTAATTTATCAAACACCTCTTAAACTTCTACTCTGCACCTTGGTTGGTTCGAGGCACTGGGGGTTAACACTATTCCAAACTTCTAAGAATTGTCAGTCCTGCAGTGAAGTCAGAAAAGGACACAGTCACATTTTATTAGAAGATGAACTAGGTATCCAAGACGCACAGCCAGGCTATGAGATGTGACAGGAGATGAGCTGGAACTTGAGGCTCCTGTCAGCCTCCTGAACCACTGCCCCACACGAACTGCACACATCTCCTCTTTGGTGTTTTCAGGTCTACTCCAAAGTGGGCCCTTCACAGTTTAAGGATTTCCAGCAATATCACCACTCTTCTCCTAGGAATTAGTCTTGGTTTTCCACACATTTATGAATGAGTGAATTAATGAATGAATGCATAAAACCACTCTCATGGTTTTACCTTATTAAAAAGCCTCTAATGAACTTTTTTTCATTCTCATGATATAATAAATTTTAACCTAGATTCAAGTTTCTCCACAATCTTTTTCGTTATCTCATCCCAGCTACCTTTGCTATCCACCCCCATCACCTTTATATAACACCCATAATTTTCAAAGAGTCTTCCCCAAACATTGTTACAAATATTGTCTCTTTGGATCTAGCACAATGTTGATAAGATATTTGGGAAATGGATCATTATTATTCTTTTTTTGGAAGATATGAACAAGATTCTGAGAAGCAGATTCTGCCAGACCTTGCAGTTGTCAAGCCATCGTTCCTTTCCATTATGTCCCCTTGTGTGTGGAGCTTTAACTGTCACATAAGTGCAACACTGATGGTTTCATGTGTGAAACTCACTCTCACCAAGTGTGTGCTTCTAGTAGACAAGAAGACTTTTTTCTGCAAGTCCTCCTCACCTAGCACTGAACTATGCATAGAAAAGACGCCCCAATAAATGTGTCTTGAATAAATGGCCTAATCCATGTATTGCTTAGGGAAGTACAATCCTACTCTGTTGCTTAAAAGGCATCTCTCTCAGTTCTTCTGAGACCCTTTTAACCTAAACTCCTGACCACGGGTAACAAGGCCTTCGTGAGTTTGCGCTCTCCGGTTCTTCTGACCATCCTCCCCTTCTCCCTCTTGCTTCCCAGGTCCAGCCGCACTGGACCTAAGTTCATCCTGCCTTGAAGCTTTGTGTCTACTGCTTCCTCTAGCTGGGGTCTGCCTGAACTTCCCCTACCTAAGCTCCTTCTCACCATTCCTGTCTCAGCACAAATGCAAATCTCATGAAAGCTCTTCCTAACCCTTTCCCTACAGTGATGGCTAGTGCTTCTCTTTTTCATTTTCCTGATGTATTTTCTTCCAAGCATGCATCGTAATCTGAACTTAGTTACTAGCTATTTATGTGTCCATTGCTTGCCTCCTTGCCTATCATTTCCCTCGGTGGATCAGAGACATCACCTCTCCCTCCAGCACATAGATCAGGGCAATGTCTGTTTGTCCAGTGAATGAATGAAGAACGCATAAACCTCAGTTTCCTCATCTATAAAATCAAGCGTCTGGAGTAGGCCCCTTCTAAGGTCTTTCGTCGCCTAATGTTCTTTAATAAACCAAGTTCTTGTCTTTTTATGGAATCAGCTGAGGTTCATTAGGTCATATTCTCTTTATGTCTTGACTTCAGTTCCCACACTGAGGAGATTCCCAGGAGCCGAGATACAATATTGAGAAGAGATGAATACAAGGTCAAACAATATAGTTCGGAGAAAGAACACCTTGCTTCATATTGAAGCACAGCTGCCTGTGCTGTCAGAGCTTTGTAGCCGACTGCAATTCCCACAATCACATTTGCCCATCTACTTTTTGTTTTTTAATATGTTTGCATTATTCTCCCAATATCTTGCTTTGTTTTCTTTCAGTTTGATAAAGGTACTCCTAAGATAGGTATTACTTCGGAGTTTTCCTCAAGGTACAAAGTTTATTGTCTGAGAAACTGGTGCTCTTCAAACGGGTAACAATGGCACAGACATGATGGGTCAAGGAAGTTCTTTAACTGCTAGTGACGATCACAGCGGGTGCTGCACATATTTGTGTATAATTCTCCCTATATGCTGAGCATCTAGTTACTGATAACATAATTATTCTTGGAAAATATTATTTTGTATCTGCTTTGGAGATACAAGACACATAAGGTACTGTGGTAAAGACTGAAACCAGTTATAAGTTTCTTCATCATCGTGAACAATGACCAACAAATAATGGTGGTTCTAGTCACTGACGATTACTGACATTTACCTAGCATTGTCCTGAAAAACACAACCTGCCGCTAGACATTTCTTTTATCAAGAGTCCCCAGAAAAACACATTTTTCAATTTGTTCTAAAGGTATCAAATATCTTCCCCTCATTTTGGCAGTTTTATACTTTTATTGTTTTGTTTTGTTTTTTTTTACCTGTATTGTGTGTTACATACATGGAGATAACTTGAGCAATCCCCCCCTTAAAACCAGGCAAGGTCAAATGTCCTTATTGTTCACAATATGAAATGTCAGAAATGGAAGAAAATCTACTTAGTGGTTTCTTCCCTTTCAGGTCAAATCGTCCTCTCAGTAGATAGTGGTATTGCATGCTTCACTTTGGTTTAGTTGTGTCGTCAATTACTGGTTTGAATTTTTGGGTATGAAGATATCAGCTGAATCAGAATATAAACCCATACATGGCTTTATACAGCCTTTGTCCATACATGGTTATACTGACGTCTTAGATTGTTGCAGTTCATTAGCATTCCAAAGAACACACACACACACACACACATACAAACTGAGCTTAGATCAAGATTTAGTGTTGTACGGTGGCCACTGTGGGCATAGGATACATGCACACCTTGCATCAGAGCCACGGGGTAGGCAGGGAGGGGGGTGAGAAGGGTAGTGACCAAGGACAAAGGGTTCTCCTCCTGTGCTAGGCCCCCCTCCTGGACCCTCTACTTAGCATCTGCTTCAATCCCAGTTACTTGATTACAGAGATAAGATAGACAGATCCCCGAGGGCTACATCAATTAAACTAATAACCTAGAATTTCAAGGACAGAAATTCCCAAGTCAAGAGATTCACAATAATAGAATATTTACAGAGAAATCATGAAAATCTGTCTTCCGAAAATGAGCTTTATAAAATAAAGCCTCCTCAAATGTGCCAGATGTAATTGGTGATCATAAATAATGCTATAAAGCACATTGTTATTAAACCTCTTCTGCCTTTAAAGGGGCTGGACAGAAACAAAAAAAAACTATCAAGGTAATTTCAAAGCTAAGGTGTAAATATCATAATTAGTTTTGCTGTGGGCCATTTTATTTTTTCTGAAAGCTTCTCTACTGATAGAGAAATAATTTATGAAAACAGAAGGAATATTTATTGCAGCCTGCCTCTTTGACAGTATTGATCATTTATTTTATAGCCCGAATAGCTTATTTTCACCTTTAAAAGCATTTTAAGATCCATTTAAAAATTTTATTATATGTCTTATTCCATGTTACCTAAATATATAACTCAAATAAGGCTTAACTTAATTTCATTATTTTAGAAAAAAGTAGTTTGTTTCTCAGTCTTTATCTTAGAGATTAACATATTTTCCTCCCATCATTATTTCATTTATTATTTAAAAATAAGTGTGTGAGTTCTATGACAAAGACTCAGCTTTTTCTTCCCCAAACTGCTAACTCAAACTCAAGGAAAACTTCTCTTTACATAATAAAGGGAATTATCACCACTCTTTTATGTATTTACAATAACAGAAATAGATAATCATGAAAAATACCACTTGGTGATTACAGACATAATGCTTTAAAAATACGAGGTAAACATGTTTATAAAGGAAAATATAAAAGAAATTTAAAATGCAGTAGCTCTCTTCCATTTATTTCTAAGTTACAAACCAACCAAAGGCAATTGCCAAACCCCTATTTCCTTAATGCCTGCCTCCCCCCTAATATTGTGTAGCACA
Organism: Dinomys branickii; assembly: GCA_004027595.1. Classification (NCBI taxonomy): domain Eukaryota; kingdom Metazoa; phylum Chordata; class Mammalia; order Rodentia; family Dinomyidae; genus Dinomys; species Dinomys branickii. Next base: position 45,941 of record PVLD010012194.1, on the reverse strand, counting down.
AGTATAAAAACAGAACTTGTAAAGCTGGTACTCGGCATTATTTCACAGTAGAAAACCCAGAATTGACAAGGAAATGAGTTACGCAGGTTAATTCACAAGTAGTGATCAGTCCCTGTTCCTTGGAGCAGCTTCTGCATTTGGGCTCCTGCTTCCTCTCCAGCTCAGACTTATGGATGTGGTGCAGCTGAGGCAATCAAGATCCTTGTACGCTCGTAGGCTGTGGATTGCACAGCCCCAAACCGCGTCGTCTGTGTAGAACACAGTGCTAAGTGGAAGCCCTGAGTGTTAGGTTGCTCTCCATTGGCCCAGTCTTGCTTTGCTGCTATTTCTTCTACTGCACTACACTCGGCTACGGCAGTCTGAACGGTCCAGCAACCACTTTCCAGCTGCCCTCGCTCCGCTTCCACCGTCCTCTCGGGCATTTGACTTCCGGTGATTCCCTTCATTGTAAGAAGGGACTTCTGTGTTGATTAACCCAAATTACCCATTTTTATTCAATATTCAGAAAGCTACTTTTAAACCTATCTATTAAATTGTGTAACTGAATTTCAGAAGTTATTACTGTTGCTCCAAAAGGTATAGAAAAAAGAGCGTGAGATTAATGTCAAGCAGACCATGATAGATCTATGACCTTGAGCAAGTTTCTTAACCTCTCAAAACCCCAGCTCCTTCTCCTGTGAGGTGGAAGACAGATAAATTACTCTCATATCTTCTTGTAAAAACCAACGTAATATGTATGAGAGTTCAGCACAGTGCTTGGCACAATGTGTGCTCAGTATATGCTATAGGCTGGATTACTTTCATTTTTTTCCATTTATAGTTTTATTTTTTTATTTTTAAAGATAAAGAATGAAAATACATACACAAACAGACATAAAACAACACCCAAACAACAGAAGCAATACAGAATCTCAGACAAGGTGATAAGAAATTAACAATGATTGTTGTTTTACATATTCTCATCTTCAAATTAGTTACTCAGTTAAACAAATATAGGCATGTAAGACCGATCAAACAATTAAACGCGAACTGTTCCTCAGCAATAGGCCCTTTTCCTGGGTGAACAGTCATCTCCCTGAGTGGAATAACATAACTCAACGTATCTTCTGAGATATGCAACGTCTCTCCCTGACTCGCCTCCAGCAAGAGTGCTGCGAATGATGGAGAAGGTGAGTGATCCAGCAATTCCAAGCACGTATGTTTTCCCCATAAAGCAGCACATGTTTTTCAGGTTCATATTGGCCACATTAAATTGATCAGGTCTTTGCTTACTGGGTTTAAAAGAAACTTCTGGACTATCTCAAGCGGAGAGGCAATCAGACAGGTGATAGCCCTGCCCTGGAGAAGTACTAACCATGTGGATGTTTGCAGATGGGTGACGGGGTGTGTGTATTTTCTCTGCTAGAATGAGAATACGGCACCAAAGACTGCTGGATATGCACGATCATTTTATGTCCAAATATGAGATACTAGAGCTATTCACAAAGACACGGAAAATCTATCACTTCACAGACAACTCCTTGAATGATTGCAGCCGTGTATTCTGAAATGAAGTGTCAGAGACCATCATCCAGGCCTCCTTTCCCCAACTTCTAATGATCAGAAAGAAAGTACAGCTCTGAAGCTGAAGACCATGCAGGTGAGGTCAAACTTAGTGCCTCCATGTGGTCCCCCCAGCTCAGCGTGGTACGCTCCCGTGTGGGAGGCAAAGGGGGTCACTCTCCCCAAACACTGCATTTTTCCATCTGCTTGCTCTGCGTCCACTCCCGCCTCTCTCGACTTTTCACTACCTGGTAAGAACCTTCCGCTGCCTGCGGTCCAGCTCAAAAACTCCCTCCTCATGCAACCTGCACGCCTCTCTTGCCAACAGCAACATGTTTGTGCTCAGAACCTCCAGACTATTTCCGCGCTACCCTAAGCACATGCCTGCACACGTTATGTTTTCTGTACATATATTATCCCTTCTGAGCCTGAAGGATCCTACAGTCCATCCTTGTCTTACCCATCCCTTGAAAAAACTCTATCTTTATTGATTGAATGGTATGTTTCCCCTTAATTTTCTCTTTCTCATACCGTTAAAACTACAGTCAACTCAAAGCATATAGAACTCAGTACCAGCTCCACTGTAAGACTCTAGGGAGCCCCATTTTTATAGCAAACATGTAAATGGTTCCCTGGGGTCATAAAAAGCAATTTTCTTCCAGCCATTCACCTTTCCACATGCACAATGGCTTTAAAAATTTAGAATTGAGAAGATCATCTCTGGCTAGATGAATATCTTGGTGCTTTCTGACCATCTGCTGGTGTAAACATGATTTTTATTTTATATTTTTTCATGTCCATCTTATCTGTGTCAGTTTTAAGGGTTTTAGAGGGTTAGAACTTAAGGGCTTACAGAACAGGAGAAAAGATAAAGGAAGAATCAAATTTAAAAAGGCACATTTTTTGAAGATGCATAAGAGATGTGCATGATGTCCCCCTCTTTCCTATTGAGCCAGGCCTTTGGGCCACTCTAGGGGGACCTGTTTTCACTCTGAAAGAAGAATCTTTATTGGGCACAGCTGTACCTCCTCCATAATATATGAGCCTGGGAGGAGGCAGGAGCCCAAACCCTGAAGCTGCTCCAAGAGAAGAGGAAAAGAGCATAATTCTTTGACACAATAGCTTCCTTTCAATTCAATCCACTTACTTGGGGAACACACAAAATTCCATCTTCAGAACAATCAACATGAGGAAGGAGTGGGAAAAGGAAAGGACAAGATAAAGTTCAGGGCACTGAGGGAAGCAGAATATTTGTTGAAAGTAGGGAAGTAAAAAGGGTCTCTGCTTATTTCAAATAACATAGCAAAGTGTCAAACAAGAGTACTCTGAGATGCAGAAAAGTAAAGGGAAGGAGGGTTACCATGTTGCACAGCAACAGACTTCATAGCTCAGGTCTCCCGCTTGCCAAGGCCAAGCTCTCATACCCACTTCGTAGCATCCTGGGAAGTGTCTACTTTGCCCAAGTGCACTGTGCTTTCTCAGTGAGAATGAGAAGTGAAACAATGTGCTGCCCAGTGGATTTCTGACATGAGCCTAAAAGAAACTGTTATTTATTACTCATTTGTGTGTGTGTGTGCATGCGTGTGTGTGTGCGTGTGTATGTGTGTCCATGTGTGCACTAGTTTGTGTCTGGAATGTTCCACAAAGGCCCTTGTCTTAATGGCTAGGTCCCCAGTCTGTGGTGCTACTGAGAATGGCCTTTAGAAGGTGGGGCTTACTTCAAGGAAGTCAGGTCAACGAAGACATGCTCTTGAAGGGCATATAACGTATCCAGCCCATTCCTGTCTGTCTATGCTTCTGGCTGCCAGGAGGTGAATAGGCTTCCTCCAACATGCATAAAACATGTTGTGCCAGCACAGGCCCAAAAGCAACTAGGCCAGTGACCATGTTGGATGGAAATCTATGAAGCTAGGAGCCAAAATAACCCTTTCTTCCTCTTGAGGTGATCATCTTGGGTATTTTGTTATCACAGAGAGCTAACACAGTGTGCTGCTGTTATTAATACCCAATATTTCAGAGGATAATAATTAAAGTCCAGTATTTTAGAGCAGGAGCTACATAAACTTTTCTAAACAGGGACAGATCAGTAAATATTTCAGGCACTGTGAGCCAAGTGGCAAATGAAAGATGTTATGCAGAAAATTTATCTAATAATGTATTATGCAACCATTTCAGACTGAGAAAATCATTGTAAGTTTGCAAGTAGCAGAAAGACAGAAGTGGGCCAGATCCAGGAGCCATAATTTGCTAACCTCTGCTTTAGAGGACAGAAGCAACACAAAGGAGTCACAAGCTGCACTTAAAGGCATCATTATTTTTGAAGGAAATAAAATGCCAAAAGGAAAAATGGAGGGCAGCAAAAGTCTTCCTTGTGGAGCAGAGAATTCCTTCAGAGTTCAACAGTACAGATGGGACAGCCCATCCTTGTACACACGGATGTCACGAGTTGCGGAATGGAGACGTTCTAAGGCAACCGCCTAGGAGCTATTCGGGACCAGGAAACAGTTCCCCCTCCTAGCCTTGTTCTTGCTCTTTACTCATTTCAAGTCCTTCTGCAACAAAAGCATCAAGAAGTTATTTTTCCGCTCATCAAAATAAACAGCAATAATAAAACTTTCAGGCGTGGAAAAGTGTTACCTGTTCCATTGAATAGACAGATTAAAGGCTGCATTCCTGAAGTTTCCAGGGGTCTAACTCTTGTGAACTTCAAAGGACATGAACCCAAACAAATACATCTACTGTCTTAACCATGAAGAAAAAGTTATGTTAATATTGGCACAGCAGGACTTCGAGATCCCTGAAATGCGTTTCCTTGTGGTGAACAATTTGCATAACTCATACCTATATGCCTGGTGAAGAACCTTCTGAAACTAGTGTCTGCTTACATCCACTCATTAATTTATCCCTTTTAAACAGTTATAAGCCATAACAATTTGTTGTCTAATTTGTACTCGTTAGAGAAACTGAAGGATTCTCAAATTTCAGAGCCTTTTGAACACCTTCAGTTTGAAAAGAACTCTTGGCATATATACCAGAACAAAAAGCCAACTCCTATTTCTTTGCCTTGTAAGGATTCTACATTATCAGCCAATTACAGAATCCCTTTATATTCTCACATTATTATTCTGGTGGACTGGATTCTATAAAACTCTTTCTTAGCTTCAAGTGAATTTTGAATTTCCAAGTCAGATGGGCTTATTCTACCCATATTTTCAAGAGAACTTGGGGCTTAGAGACTTAGGGGTTGTAAAATATTACCTTTACATGTGACCACCCTTTTGCCCCCCCACCAGAATCCAAAAGTTTTCTTGTTCTTAAAAGTAAATTAAATTTAGCTAGAGGTAAATTAAGAGCAGCTGGAATGGTTTCACAAATACAAATGACAATAGGATGCCCTTCAAGGAAGGGAGGCTCAACTCCTGTGCTGAATGGTAGAAAAGCCTTAGCACAAAAGATTAAAACTTCCACCAGCCTCTCTACTAAGCTTCAATGTGCCTAGCTTTCCTAGAGCCCAGAACAAAAGCTGAAACCAGGTGGCTTGATTCCATGTAGGGGATCCATGTAGCTACACATGATGAGTACAAGACTCTTAGACAAAATACAGCTCACTTAATTTCTTGTGGAGTTGCTAGATGCTTCATCCATCCAGCCAACCATGAAACCAATTACCTCCACCTGTGACCATTTCTGGACTAGCAGACTTGTGGGCTTCGTAGGGCATTCAGCACTACCACTGGTTGGCGCCATCTATCCAGGACTCTGCTATGGCAGGCCATATGCTTGTGTTGTTTTGCTGGTGCCCTCTGCATTCCTGCCCATGCAGGCTACCCGCAGTCTCAGTGTATCCTCGCCCGGGAAACCTCATCATTTTTTCCCTAATCCCATCAATAATTACCATTCTTCTATAAGCACTTGCTGCAGTACCTCCTGATGGCCTATCAGCTGGACTACAAATATCTTCAGGATCTGCAGCGGTCATGGAGGATGGACGAAATTCCAGGTGATAAAATGAAGTTATGAGGATGCTTCTGCTATCTCCAAATAATAAAACTTAAAAATTACTTTACCAGCTAAAGTTATATAGCAAGTTGAAGTGGCATCGCACTTAATACGTGTGAACTTGCTACTGCTGTGGCTTTGCTTGTCATAAGTTATGACAGCAGTAGTCTCATTTCCTACTGCTGGTCCTTGGTTCCCACCATCTCAGCCCTCAACACCAGACACTGAACCCTCAAGACGCAGAAGAAGCTAAGACATGGGTCTTACTACTACCGAACTTAGAGGCTGGGGCTAAAACTAGGGACATCAGAGAGATCATACATGACCATGATTATGTCATGATACATCACAGGAATGTCTGAATCATAGCAGGCAATCAATACCGTTGTGATGCTTCTGTGTGTGGTAAATGCCAGCCTTCTCTTTGCCTGAGAGGCCTTTAGCTCTCATCTTCACAATAATTCCCTGTAGGGCTCAAGAACTGATGCTCCCAAGGAGGGAGCTGAATTGTCTTCTCCATTACTGCTCCCTCCCCTGAGGTCAGCACAGCGCTAGAGGCTGAGCACAGGCAACATAACCACTCTGTCCAATGTATGAATGAATGAATGAATGAATGAATAGGAAACCACTATGGAAGTCAGTTTGGAGATTCCTCAGCAAACTAGGTCTAGAGGTCCCATTCAACCCAGCTATTCCCCTTCTGGGTATTTTCTCCGAAGATCTGAAAACATCATATCACAGCGATATATGTGCACCCATGTTCGTAGTGACACAGTTTGTAATTGCTAAATTGTGGAAGCAACCCAAATGTCCATCCACTGAGGACTGGATAAAAAAAATTGTGGTACTTTTACATAATGGAGTATTACTCAGCCATAAAGAAAGATAAACTCTAGGCTTTTATAGGTAAATGGTCACAACTAAAGACCATACTCATAAGTGAAATAAATCAGACTTGCATGTGTAAGTAATGTATTGTCTCACTAGTGTAAGAACCTGAAAGAGTGAATAAAAACTAGGAGGTATGATAGACATTGTGAAATGAAAGGAAAATGCTCAGAAGTAAGGAGTAACTGGGGTGTGGGAAAGGAGAACGGAAAGAAGGGGAAATCATGTATGTATGTATATACAGGAGAGCTAACAGTTGTACTACTGTCTTCTATTGCTTTACTGAAAGGAACAGTTAGTGATTACTTCTTTGATCATTATTGTGTGTCTCTATTTTCCTGAGAAACCACTTTGAAGATATCAATACATAATACAACAACTATTGTTAATTTCCTACCACTTTATCTGTAGCTCTGTATTATTTTTATTGTTCTTACACTATTTTGTAAATGGATGTCTGTTTGTTAATGTTTTCTTCCTTTATATTTAAAATTTTAAAAAAGAAAAGGCACAGTAACAGAGGTGACATTTGAACCATGGCCTAAGTTGAAACTTGCCGAAAGGATAGAAAATGAGAGTAAGAACTAATACGTCTGCAGTATCAAGGATGGCTGGCCACCATGGTAGTAAGTTTAGGTGCAAATATGCACACGATGGGGAGAGAGGAAGTAATAGTTACTGTGGAAAGATTCAGGTTGGATCAGTGTATAACAGGCACTGTGTAGCTGGGCTTTATCCTGGAGGCAACAGCGAGCTGCTAGTTTTTGTAAATAAGATGTAACAAAATTAGCCAGTTCATTTTCTGCAAATGATAACCAACACTAGGATGGAAAGTGAGTTGAAGGCTTTCTGAACCTGGGCCAAATATTTTCAAGACCCCTTTTCCCTTGTTTTAAACCCAACCCTTTAGCTCTCTTTAATATTTTACATTTTCTGGCAAATTTCTATTATTTTAGTTACTGTGAAATGAATTATCATGTCATGGCCCCCCTCTGACATCTGAGAATGAATTTTTCTCTATATCCTGCATTCTTTCCATCTCATACAAAGAAGAGTAAGCAAGAAACATGACTAGGACACATCCTCTTGGTTGGCAGACAGTTAGTATCCATCCTTCCCTACCGCAAGACCTTTCAAAGACACCTCTTATCACTGAGTGCAGCAGAATCGAGGCAGGCACATTTCTACCGGCGTGAACACAATCACCTGGAAAAACACCAACACTCCATGCAAGCCACCTCACCAGGCCCGCGCGCTGTCCGTGGAACTGCAGAAAGCCCCTTTGACAGAAGTCCTTCCAGCTCTAACAGCACCTCCATGGGTGAGCTGAGCTCCTGCCATGCTTCAGGCTTCTTCAGTGTTTGGGAGGTCACTGTTCCCGGGGCACCTACTCCGGTATGTTTGATATGAACAGCCAATGTGCTTACACCAACACCTTCTTCAAATCCTTCCCGCAAAGTGTCTGCAACCTCTGCCTGCTGCTCTGTCTGAGCACGTGCTTTGCAAAAGAACACTGACAGCAGGCCCTTGAAGAGAAACCGGAAAAAGCCCAGAACAGCAAGGGAAGAGAGAAAGGTAAGCCGGCCAAGATTTTAAAAGAGCCACAGCGTGGAGAGTAACCCTATAGGCTTTGAGATGAAACCCACTTTTGTCTAATAAAGGGATTATTATGTAGTATTTGTGTGTAGGCTTATGTTTAAAAGCCAAGAAATCTTCTACTCAGTAGGAACTGAACACAGAGTTCCTCTTTATAGACAAATGGATAGAAGCACAACTGATGTTAAAGCTGCAGAGTGGAATTACAGGCTCTGCATCCTAGTCTAAGCCCTCAGCCCCGCTGCCTGTCCCATAGAAATCCAGTTGCTGTATGCTTAGCACAAGCCCCACTTTCCCCACCACCTGTCCCTACCCACCTTCCCTGAGCCTTGCAAGGCTACCCTTAAACTCCCCCCGAGCTGCAATTGCTCCAGCACTCTGCAAAACGCCCTTGGACCCCAGGCCCTCACTAGTCCTCTCATAAAAAAATAACAAACTTTATTTTGTTGGGGAAATGCTTAAAATAAAAGAACAGGAGACCAGGTATAATTTACAGGCTATTGGAACTAAAAGGATTTTGTGTGGCTGTTTTAATCCAAATCAAACTGGGCATAGGCAACACAAATATCTTTTCAGCTCTTTTTACAAACAACAAATTCAGCAACAATGCAAACGCTTACAAAGTACAAAGCATAGGCAACTCTCCTCCCCTTGTTTTCCCTTTAGCTTTATTTGGGCTTTTTTTGTATTAATGAAAATCAGGCATTGAAAGTAATGCTGTCTTGTGTTTATAATAAAACCTCATTAACTCAAATGCAACTAATTTATAACTTGTGATAATTTTGCCACAACAGAACTGAATTTGCCTATGTGTAATATATGATTTTGCTAAGCAAATTAATAGTTTAAATCAAATTTTAGAAAGCTTATCTAATTTCCCCCGACAAATTACCTTTAAGTACATTATTAGCAGGCATTTGCATGTAGAAGAAAAGAAAATTAAGACTTATTTCTGCCTGCTGCTCCATATCCTTTAGCTAAAACCCTTGGATACAGATGTGTTTCAGATTCAGTTTTTCAAGTTTACAAGTTGGTAGAGGGCAGATATCACATATTCTGTCCCACCTTGGGTTGAGTCTGAGGCAGTACCCAGAACCACAGTGTATAGGTATTTATACTACATGAGATAAAGCCTAAATGAGGTACATAGCCTTACCTTACATCACTTCCAGTCGGGTTTTTCCATCAGATAAGTTTGAATGTGTTAGGTTTTGCCAACAAATAAATTATAGCAGACTGTGCTCTGGGCCCCCAGACCTGCGCTGAATTATCTCTTTGTGAAAGCAGCAGCCCTCTGGTTAATGTACGTGGGGTAGTTGTCCAAAGTGCAACTTTGACAATGTGATGATTCCCGAGAAATTTTTCATTCTTTCAGGCCAGTATCCATTATATGGGCAACCTCCATTGTCACACTACATGCAACAACTTGGCTCTAACAAAGAGTCCTGTGTGACCCTTCAGAGTAAAGCCGGACTGAAGAATTGTGTCCAGACGCTTGACTGCCTCCAGGGATGACCACAACTGCTGAAAATGCAAGATCCCAGCGCCTACAGTAGGTCCTACATTCCCAGTGTATAGCCACCGTCCATCTCCACTCTCCCCCTGGGTGTCGGTCTACGTATGTGCCTCACCAGCTCCTCAAAGGGTAACGAGTAATCAAAGGTCTGCTTGAGTTATCCAGCACTTCCCTGAAAGAATGTTTTTCATTTTCATAAACTATACATTAAACAGTCATGAGAACTATGCTAACTGAGGGCCTCCCGGGGTTTTGGTGTCTTCTTATCCTACTGTTCTTCCTAGTGGTCTGTCTACTCAACCAGCTACCCGGAGTGGAACAGAATAAAAACTAAAAACAAAGTGATGTCAAATAGCTCCTCTTTCTGTCTCTTGAATAGGTTCCTAGTGATTGTCCTTGAAAAAGAGACACGTGGGAATTGTTTCCAGTGTACTGTTTATCCCTTTATCCATCCCTTTTGGGTTTCTGATTTTATGTTCTGGACACGCCAATAAGGCATTGTTTCATGTGAATTTTTAATCTTTTTTTTTTTTTTTTACGTCCTGCAAAGATTTTTCAATAACCTGTTCTTGGTAAGTGAGTTTCTTCCTTTCAGGTACATCCTTGTCAAAGACCATTCTTTTAAAACCCTTTGGAAAATATTTACTTTATTACTTTTTCTTCACTGGCAATACAGTTGTAAGCTTAAAATAATTTGTTTAATGTCAGTTTTTAGAGGATCAGAGATTGCTCTAGAAATTTTCATGAAGACAGGAATTTGGAGACTATTTTTCCTTATTGTCCATGTATATATCAGTCCCAATTCAGCAGTGGAACTGGAGGTCATTATTTCTGAATTTGCACATTAAAAATAACATCTATCCATAAGGGAATATCTTTAAACCACAAATGCCAGAAATAACAATTGTATTAAACTGCATTTCATGAATACATAATAAAGTTCAATTTACCACTATTTATCATGTTACTTAAATTAAACCTATAATGGAAAAGAGATTTAGTTCTGTTTTGAAAATAACAAATTCCTTTATGCCAATTGCTCAGGATTTATATTAGTTCCAATGCATCTGTGTCAATTTATTTATTTTTTTCTTAATGACTATTGCTTTTCTATTGTTAGGATCCTAGGGAACAATTCACATCTTTTCATGTACTTTTTTAAAACTTAAAGATGTACACACATATGCTATACTTAAAATTACTATAGTTTTAGTTATATTTATTTTCAAAATCCAAGACTTTAAAAATATGACACTGTGACTCACACACATATTCCCACTTTCTCATAAATCCTTCAGTTTATATATGGATGCTTCACTGAGGCTTTGATAGTTGCCTGAAGTGGCTAGGAAAATCACTGTGCAAGCAGATGAAAGTAACTTCAGAGCTGATATTTGCATTGTGTACATATTCATATAGAAAGAATTGAGGAAATCAGCCCAAGAATCCAAGATAAATGCACACCTATTTTCAACTACCTGCACATCTTGGACAGAAAGAAAACAGATGAGAGCTGGGAGTCCTTGAATTATCATGTTATTAGGTATACTTGAAGAAAAAAGAATTTACTGTAATCCCACGTTCAGTTCCATAACACCTTTGATATGTGTTTGCTTAAGAGCTTAATACAGCTACACCAATCCCACTGTGTATCTTAGTAAGTGATACCAAACACCCAGACTACAAAACTGGGAAATGACCTAGACCAGTCCCTCTCCTACAATCAGTTGGACACTGTATTAACCAGATTTTCATCACTGTAGTGAAATGTCTGAGACAGGCTAGTTTTGTAAAACCCATGGCTCTGGCAGGTCAAGGGCAAAATGTTGGCATCAGTTTAGCTCTGGTGAGGACCTGAAGGTGCTGATGTCATAGTAGCAGGAGTGTGTATTGGAAGAAAGCAAGCACTTGGCAAGGCAGAAAGCAGAGAGAGAGAGAGAGAGAGAGAGAGAGAGAGAGAGAGAGAGAGAGAGAGGGAGAGAGAGAGAGGGAGAGAGAGAGAGAGGGAGAGATAGAGAGGGAGAGGGAGAGAGAGATACAGCCCTAACTCAGGCTTTTGTAACAACTCTCTTTCAAGAACTCCCTTAATACCTTCCAACCTCCATGCCCTTGGCTGAAAGACCTCCCACGTGACCAACTACCTCTTAAAGGCCTCAACACCAATTCCCAATACTGCCACCTAGAGATGAAACTTCCAAACACAGGACATTTCAGGGACACTAAAATCATTTTCAAATTATAGTAGTCACCAAGTCAAGACCTGTGCATTCAAGTCTATTAGATCCTCCACCCCATCTCCTCCCCAGCACAGTGGGCTCTCCAGATATAAATTTGGTGCTCTTGGTCTTCCAGGATGGAGCATTGACCTCTTAACCACATTTTTCTAGGTGCCAAGCTAGAAAAAACATACTCAAAGAAAATATAAAAATATCAGAGTAATTCCTTTGCTTACAACAGCTCACTCAGTAAATTAAGAACAAAATTTTATCATGGATTAACAAAATCCTCTAGGATGTTGCTTCTGCCTTATTGCCATCAAATTCTACCTAAAACTGCTGTTGGCCTTGACAAAGATTATCTGCTTGGCCAAACTCTAGTCCGGCCCTTTTGAATCCTCTTCCCAGAGAGGCTCTGGTTTGTAAGTCCCAGTTTTTCCCTCTGTATTGTTCAATTTGAGCAAGAATCCTACTAAGTCAGTTAACCAGAATCTCCTATTCTCAACATCTTATCCCCCTTGATAATTGATTACATTTCACATCTTCCTTCTCCCTTGCAGTACCCCAGTACAGTGGTTCCTGTACTTGTCATGCTGGTCCTGAATAAACTCTGCCTTACCTTAGCGAGCAAATGCTGTGAATAATCTTCTACTTGTCTCACCATCCTGGGGTGCTGGTCCTAATGCAGCCCTCCCTCCATATTCTCCATCTCTGCCCACATTCTGCATTTATTAGTACTCAGCTCCTGACACATCCCAAAATCTTTCCTGGTCCCATGTAACCCTCCTCATCCCACTCATTTCCCATGCATGCTTCTAATCTAAAATCTTATCAAATATATTGTGCTTATGTGTATATTGCTTGCATCTCTTTCTGTTCCTACTTAATAGTCTTTCACACAGACATTCTGTTTTATTTACCACTATATCCCTTACACACAGCACAGCTTCATGGCATATAGTAGATGTTTAATCAAATTCAAAAGAAATGGGCATACATGTTTATTTATGACTCCAAGGACCGCTCATGTTAGGCAAAAATCCTTTCTGTCGGAACCAGCTGACTGCTGTGGAATACCCTCCAGCATCCCTGAAGTGTGTTTTCTAATGAACAGCGTATCTAAAGCCCAAGTTGAAGGCATTTCCTTTGGTGGCATAGAATGACCACCTTTGGCTGTGGTATTATCTGGGAAATGTGCAGTTACTATTTAATACTTATCAGGTGGCAGGTTTATCACCAGAGCAGAGCTCAAAGAATTCTTGAAGGAACAGTTTCCCAGCAGCTAACTTCTCCAAAATCTTCTTTAAATACCAAATGAAGCTGGCGGGCTCAGCACTTCCAGTAACACTCACTCCTGCAAATGAATACTGCAGCAGACAGTCATTGCTAGTGACAGGAGCCTGGAACTTCCCATTGACGACAGAGTTGCCATCTGATGCACCAAGAGCGCCCTTATCCCCTTAGCACACTTGGATGAAGCGGAGAACACAAAGAAAACTTGTTCAAACTCTGTCTTGAGCAGATTAAAAGGGGGAAAGCAATTTAGGATGATAGCACCCATAGGTTTGAAATCCAAAATCAAAATTTGTTGCATAAATAGAAGTACTTAGCGACTTAGCAACACTTTATTCTCAAAATAAAAAAGGGTTGGGGATGTAGCTCAATCTGAAGGCCCTGGGTTTGAGCCCAAGTCTCTGCCTGCCCCCCGCAAAAAAAGTGCACATTGGCAGAAAACCAAACCAAATGTGTGTCAATCAGGAACTATACACATCCTCACCATTATACAGATCCTAGAAATAAAAGAAACAAATTCATCCTCAGAAAGACATGGCTCTATTCAGAAGCGATGCCGAAGAAAAAGAATGAGAAAGGTAATAGAAATCGTAGTCAGATTAGATTATACTCTGAACAGAAGAGAGCAAAGAATTCTAAACCAAGTATTTCCAGTCCCAGAGTCCACATTTTAACAAAAGGTAAAGAAATAAATTACTGTGTATTATATGCTTGGTCAGATCTGTTTAAAATCACCATAACTAAATTAGATTTTTCATTCAAATGAAACAAGCAGAAAATCAAGTTTATTAAGCTAAAATTTCTTGAGCACAGAAAAATCGGTTCAAACTTTAAAAATGTCATCTAAAAGCAAAAACACTAATGTAAATTGTCTTCCTATAGTCCAGGATATTTACAGGAACTTAGCCCAAGCATTGACGACATTAGCTGTGAACATTACCCCATTTATACTAAGCAGTGTGTCTTCTCCCTTGAAATAAGGGCTCAGCAGGTTGCTTTCTCACCTCAAAGGTGAGACTCACGGCAGCCAGCAAGATAGCTTTGACACGAACTTGGGTGTCAGAAAAGTAGAGAAACGCCACTATAATCATGTTTAATCTGCTAAAGCTGTGACTGAGAAGTGGCATTTGGACAGGATTTAAACTTGGCTTTGACCACAACAAAGATTAAACTGACCATGGTTCTCTCCTAGCCTTATTTTTTTTTTCTGATTAGTTAGATGTCACATAGGAAATGAAATTATTATAAACATATTTTACTTGTTTAACTTCATAACTTATAATCAGTGGGTTTTAAAATTCAATAAATCCTCTCACTTATTAGTTACAGAATATAGTTGCATTTAACCTAATAAACTTAAAAACATGGCTTTAAGGAATATTCTTTCTTGGCAAGAATTAAATTGGCCTGGCTAATTTACATTGTTTTAAATTTAGAGAGAATTGTGTACTGACTCATGATTGCAATACATAAACCATTTCCATGAAATGGTCTGAATTAACCTCCAAGCTATTTATATAAACAGCACATATCATTGCAAGCATTGCTGTCTACTAGATGTTTTTTTTTAAAAAAGTAAATCAAGCTTGTAATTTAATCCTTAGCTAAATAGGACTATAAGAAAGATTCAGTATTTCATTATGTTCTAAATAATAGGAACTCATTGTTTCTGTGTATTTTAGTATACCTGAGTTAATGCAAAATAATATAGTCTTCAAGTGTATGTTTCTAACATTATGCAATAAAATCAAAGGCAGTTAAACAACAGATGAAACAATGATTGCCAAACTAAGTTCATAGATAAATACAATGCATGAGGTATGCTGCAAATCTTCCTGAGCTTATGGCTTAAAAGGATATACAATTATAACATTCACACTAGAGACCATAATGAAGACTTAGGACTATCAAAAAATTTTCCCCTATCAGTTAGCTACATCTTAACTCTAATTAGTAATCACTTTCTATTTAAGCATGAGGAAATAAATCAACCCAAATTAAGACGATGATTAAATCTGTTAAAATCTGACAACAAAAAAAATCATTTTTAAGAACAATAGTCATGTCAAAAAGTCCAATTCTAAAACATGGTACATTATCTTTATTTTAAAGAGAACGTTAAAAAACAATGACAATTTTAGAAAAATGATACTTTGACTTTAAAATTTCTTTATGTCCATAAAAACAGGGGGCTTTTAAGTGATACTGTATTCAGCAATTCTGTATTATTTCTTAAGTGGAATTTTTAACACTTAAATTATTTGACAATTCACATGCTCTATACATCAAATCTCTAATTCTACTACAGACTGAGTCAACAAAATATTGTTTTCAGTCACTGATATGCTCATAGCGTTCCAAAAGTAGCTGGACCAAAACAAAGCTTTTGGTTTCCCTGCCACCTGTGCTTCTCCTTAATCATCCCTCATCTAAGGAAATATTGTAATAGGGCCATCTACCCAGCTAGTCACTCCAAGCATTTAGTAAGCACTTAGGGGTCCATCTTCCCTCATTTCCCAGCTGCCTATCTGCTACCAGGCCCTATCTCCGAAACATACCCTGAACTTCACTGGATAAGGCCCAAGTCTCGCCCCCTTGCCCCGACTTGGGTCATGGCAGTGCACCCTCCTTGGTCTCCTTGACAGCCCAGTTGCTCTCCTGCCAGCCTCCTTCACAATGAAAAGGAAACTGGTGAGCAGTACACTACACGTGACTCCTCCGCTTGAAATCCCTTCTACTTCACTGAAAACCCAGAAGCTTCCCATGGCCTCTCCCCATGACCTGCCAGCCCCACTGGCTCCTCTTCTTTTAGATCCTGCTCACTGCCACGTGGGGCATCTTCTTGAATGGGATGTGCTGTCTGCTTGACCCACGGCCCTGAGGTCTTCACCAGGCCAGCCCCTTTCCATCATCCCTTCGATCACTCTATCTTGCCTCAAGAAATGGCCAACCACTCCACCCTCCCTTGCCATCACGTGACTGTCTTTTACATTTTTCATGGCAGTGTTTTTGCCATTAGAATGTACGAGATAGCTGGCCACAATGATGCACACCTATAATCCCAGAAATCTAGGAGCATGAGGGAGGAGAATTGCAAGTTGACCCCAACCTAGGCAACCTACCTGGAGACCTGTCTCTAAATAAAAAATAAGAAGGACTGGAAGTGTAGCTCAGGGTGAAGCCTTGGGTTCAATCTCCAGTTCTTGGGGAAAAAGAAAAACAAAGAATGTAAGAGACAGTGGGAGACTGACCTTGCCAGACCTGTTCGTGACTGAACCCCCAGAGGTGGGTAGTGTATAGGGGAGAATAGGAGTTCAATAAATACTTGTCAAATGAATCATTTCTGTGGAATTTGATAATTCCCCATTTTAGATCAGACTGATGCTTAAGATGCAGAAATGTCAGGAGAATGGAAACAAGACATCTGATACCATTAAATGGATCTCAAGTCCTGCTTAATTATAGACATTCAATATTTCATACTTGCAGTAAGTTTACATCATATGCCAGCTTCTTCTGGAGTGTGTTCCCATTTTCTCCTCCTTTCCACACTAATGCAACAAATATACTTGTTTGGTAAGAGAAGTACATGGAAAGTAGAAAGAATATAAAATAGAAAACTCTTCCAGGTATCTGTGTGCTTTCACTTTTCATTGCAAACAAAAGCAATGGCATCATAACCATTTAGGAAAAAAATAACATCTACAACTTCATTTAATTAAATACATAATTGAAAACAAATTTAAACATAGTAACTTTTACAAATAATGGTACTTTAATGTGTTTATACTTCCAAGCAGTATTGACTTAGAATGATACTAACATGGACAACCTAACTTCCTATCTCCCAATCACTGCCCTAAGCATATTCTTAGTTTGAAATCATTTAGCAATCACAAAAACCCACATGAGGAGTACTACTATTACCCTCATTTTATAGTAAGAAAACTAAAGCATGGAGAATTTGAGCAATTTCTCCAAAGTCACACAGTTTAAAAATGTGATCAGAATTCAAGTCCAGGGATCCAAATGCCCCAGTTTACCTTCCCACACTGTATAGCCTCTTTAGCTTCTATAGATACCACATTGTTAGAGATAACAGATCTAAAATTCCCACCACAAAGTCTAGACCAAAACAAGGACCTGATACGTGATAGATGCTGTCCTTTGCGGCATCCTTCTGTATTATCCCTTGTGGGGAGATTCAGAGATCTCTAGCCTCTACCACGGTACAGGCACCAGGATTTTGATGCTGAGCTTGTTAAAATGAATTTATCGTAGCTGAAGTCATGCTGTTGGCCTAGGGTCAGGAATTCAGAGGTCAAGATTTAGGAAGAAAGTAAACCAGGATACAGAGAGTCAAACTAGGTATGTAAGACATGAGGATTACATTGTCAAGTCAAGATCAGGTATACTGTGAAACAGCTATGACAGATAAAGAAAAGGTCAGCACAACCAAAACCAGGGTGTAGCTGATAAAGCAGTCAGCAAGGGAAGCCAGTGGTGTTAGAAAGGTAGCGCGAGACCACAGAAAGTGTAACTGTGGGCTTCTGCACCTGCTGGCTACTGAGGGAATCACCCCGCCACCCTCTGTCTCATACACTAGCCCAGTGTTCTTAGAACTTTGTTCATTTCCACAGAATATCCACCCTTTCACAGCAGAAGAAAGTAATTTGTGTATGTAGATAAGGTCAGTAATTTTCCAGAGACCTCACCTTTAATCAGTGTTAGAAATGGAATTTATACTTGGTTCTTTCCCTAGAAAAATCAAAGATTACTGATAGAACTATCTCTACACATCTTCTACATTTTTGCTTCCTTATCTCCTTTGCCTATTGCAGGGTGAGCCTTAAGGAACAGAATGCAAAGGGGAAAGCCAAGAATGGGGTATATTAACAGTCTCGTCTAAATCCTAACGATCAGTGGCTGTGGGTGACTTTTCCCCTCATCAGCAATGTCTCAGCTATGTCGCGCTGGTCCCAGGGGGAGAAAATGACTTTCATCAAAGCTTAGGAAGAGCCAGGAACATGCCATATGCTTCTAGGTATTTTTAGTAAGCAGTTAGAGGTATGATCCACAAGTCTTTATTAAGCACAATCTTATGGTTATGTCAAATCATACGTAAAAATATATATATATATAAGATTTTAATATAAAAATGGGAAATAGTTGTCACCTGAAACTGTTATCAGAAGATACTTCCCTGTTTGAACAATTTTAAGATTCATCAGACACAACTGCCTCACTTCTTATGTCCCATTGTTTGTGAAGTCTGTGAAACAGAACACATGAATAATTTCTAGGTTAGCTAGAAAGAGAAAGGAGGCATGAAACATTCTTCTTTCTAAACTGGGTAGCAGGGTGGTATTTCAGGAAGGCCGGGAAGGGAGTCAAAGACGTCACTGAAATAACATGTGAGACTTCTGAGCAACATAGGGATTTTCTGAATAGTGAATCTAATTTTATATTTTCCTGTAGCTTCTGGGATGAGTATACAATTTAGAGTCCTATCTGTAAAGTAATAGAAATTATCAACTTATAAGAAAGAAAAGAAGGAAATTTCCTGGTGTGGCGATCTGGTACTTCACAGTGTAATGAAAAATGCCTACATGTTCAGGATTATGAATGCCATTAATACACCTAAAATCAGCACGTGTCAGTCATTAATATTCATATAGCTGAAACAAAACAGCTCACACTGTAGCTGCTCATAAATCTGGCAGAAATGGAGAGAGAGAAAAGGGAAAGGGAAGAGATAAAGAAAGAGCTCAGGGATACATTGAACACAAGGGGGGACTCCATTCATTCAACCTAACATCTGCTCAGCCTGAAGTGGAACCACCTGTTAGTTTATTAAATTGTAGAATTAATTTATGTGGAAATAAGAGAGGAGGGGGGAAAGCGGCTTTAATTCATTCTCCCCCCAAAAAAACTCTATTTATTCCTGTCTAAAAAAGCCTTTCATGAGCTGTAATCAATGCCATGAAACCTAGTCCCATTATATAATTAATTGAAGCAGTGAAATGTTTCCCATGACTGCTATGTAGGCACGTTGCCGGTAATGTTTTCTTTGGCCACTCTTTTTCGTTCTTCTTGAATAAAAGTCCACTGCTACTTCTTTTAGTGTTTCTACAACATCTTCAGCAGCATTAAAACAAGCCAGGCAATCCCATGGGGATTTTAGCAAAACCAAAGATCTTACCTTTTAAACATCTCACTATTTATCCAGTGGGGAGGGGGCAATGTCTCCTCAGCAGAACAGATGAGATTAATACAGCTGTAGCTACGGGATCATAAGAAACCCGGTCCTGAGTAATGCAGAAGTCTCCATTAACCTCTCTGCCTCCTTTAATGAAAGACATACTGCTTTGCTTCCTCCAATATTCTCAAATCTCAGGATCTCAAATTTACTAAATTAAAATGGTGGATATTATATCTACAGTTGATTTCCTCCTAAGTTTGCCAAGAATGTCAGATGATCATCAAGGAGCAGAAATACGAAAAGTGATTAGAAGAGCTATACAAACTTTTCTACAAATGTGGATAGATGTTTCTCACGCAGTGCCATGCCATCTTTTTATAACCTGTGGGCTAGCTGTCTAAGTGGACCACATTAGTTGGGACACTGTTGGGAGCAGCCTCTGCCAGGTTCACTTACCAATCACACATAGCTAGTGTTTTCTTTTTAAGGTGAGGAAGAGAAGTAAGATTTCTTGATAGCTGCACACTTTATTATTTATTCAAACAACTAAAGCTGTCCTTTTCTAAACATTATTTCTATCATGTAGCCCAGACTTCATAAAGCAACTTGCATAAGTGATGCCTTTTATATTGCTAAGACTGATAAACTTCCCTGAGTAAAAATGACAAGAGATTATTTCAGGTCATATGTTTGTTTTTTATTTTTGTCTCTTGAAAAACTTATCTAAAAAATAGAGGCTAAGTTTCCTTAAAGCTTTTGTAAAATGTAGTGGAGAAGCCAGCTTTCCCTGGAGACTTATCCAATTACATGGACGGCGTGGTCTTACCCTAAGAGAGAGGAGCACTCAAAATTGTGTTTTTCTGATCATGGCAGAGAGTGCAAAAGGGAGAAATCTAAGACATTCAATTATCTCCCTAGGTGTCACTCAGCATTGGGAATCATATAATTGGCTATAAATAATACGAACACATTTCAGACACAACCTCTGTGGGTTTCATTACAAAATACCCTTGCCACTAAGTTGCTAACAACTGCACTTGCCACGTGGGTTAGTTAGGATTGCAACTGCAAGGAGATTACTTTGCCAACTAGTAGTTTTTCTTATTTTTATGGTCTTCATTACATATTTTAATTAACATCCCCAATGTAACATTTAAAGCACGTATTGCCTTTTCAGCAAACACCAAAATGACCTTTTAAAGTAATCATTTAAAACCCAAAGCAATGCTTGCTTACCAACTCAGTACCATATAGCATTTCTGCTCTTTTTCATGCTCCTGAAATTTAATGGAGTCCAACAGCAGCACAGGCTATGAATATGAATGGTGACTGTAATAGAATTCTAACTCCCAGAGGTCACACTGGGGGCCCGCTCTGCCTGCATCTGCATGGGGACTGCCCTTGACCACACTCCAGTAGACTTCCCAAAAATGAAATGGGGAGAACTGAGGTTCTTTACTTTATTGACTACACATAGTAGGCAATCAATAAAATTTGTTGATTTTGTCATAATTAAGTCTTTTGAAAACTAAAACATGTTGATAGACTGTTTGAATAGCGCCACTAAGGATGAGGGTTTCACCACCATGCCCACATGGACGGGCAAACCCAGATGTATTTTGAAGTCATCCAGTGTTCCAAAGGGTTTTTCAAATGTTTTCAGTTTAACTAAACCCTAAACACATTGTGCCAAGTACTATTTTCCTTTAAGTTTCAAACCCATGTGAATTTCGAGGGAAATTAAATCCACATGTTTCTGATTCATTTTTACTTAAATCATTAAAACGCTGTTTTGGATGAGCCATTTGACTTCCAAGAAGCTTTTCTTCACAGACTCCTTTACGCCTTTTTTGGTGTGGGGTCAAAAGCAGGAAGTCATACTTTGACGATGATAAATGAATTGTGACATCATACGCGGCAACTCCAAACCCAAGCCTTCTCACAATGCTTCAGCAGTTGACAAGTTCATTTTCTTAATTGTCTGTCAGGAAATACTTACTTTTGCCTTTATTTTGCCAGTATAACCTAAGAAGCAAAATATCTCACCTGTAAGCACTATGCTGCTCAGGATCCAGCTCTGGAGCTGTGCTGACTTGACAAGGAGCAATACTATCATTCTAAAGATCATTTAGTTTGGACAGTCTTACCCAAGGAAAAGTTAAAAATATATACAAAATGCTGTCTGCTTCATCTAAACTTAGCTATCCTAAGCAAGGTGTCTTATAACACAATGCAAAATCTAACAGGAAGTCAACCTGCACATTGCAAAAAAACAGAATCCTCGTCTCATGGATCCCACCACACCAGTCTCCTGATTTCATGCTTCACATGAAGGTCTCTCTCTGCAGCCCCTAAATCTTAAATAGCTTTCATTCCTCCCTAGATTATGAAGATTCAAACTTCATAATCTTTACTCATCTTTGAAGAAAAAAATAGAAACTGTGCCTTGTTTCCTCTTGTTTCCACTATCTGCAAGCATTATCCTTCCTTCCTTCCTTCCTTCCTTCCTTCCTTCCTTCCTTCCTTCCACTTCCACATTTCTAAAACTTAATCTCACTAATCATTCTCTCTTTACAATTGTTGGCCTTTTAATTACTTCTTTGTTTAATAGACAAGAATGTACACAGCAAACCCGTGCTTCTGATGACTTCCCCACTCCTATAACTCCTCTTTGGCTTCAAGTTACCCTGTCACACATGGGCTAGAACCATTTTGAGGCAGTTTGGCACAACACGCACCTCACATTCTCCCCACCCTTCCCCTCTCCTCCCTGCGCTCCTTCACCACCTTACAACTCTTCTTATTAAATGTTTGTCTCCCATTTGCCCTGTGACTCCAGTCCACATTTGACCAGCAGACTGATCTTTCTGAAATATTAGCTTGCCGATTTAACTCCCCAATCCGAAATCTTTACTTTTGCCTCACTGCCAACAGAACAATATTTAGACTCGTTACGCTTATACTCTGAACCCTGCAAAAATGCTATCTTTAACCTAAAATTTATTAATTTTTTTCTTCTACATCAACTATTTTCTGAAAATTGTCCCCCACATACTCCTTATATTCTATTCCTAAATTTATTCTGTCCAGTAAGGTCTAAACTCATTGATATTCATCCTTGAGGCCTTTCCAGGATTAGGATTTACCAGTCAAATCTTCTCTCCTCTTATATTCATGGCTCTGTTATAGTATTTTAGCAGCTGGGTATGGTGGTACATATCTATAATTCCAGCACTCTAGGAGGCTAAGGCAGAAGAATCCCAAATTCAATGCCAGCCCAAGCAACTTAGTGATTTAGTGAAACCCTGCCTCAAAATAAAAAATAAAAAGGCGGGCTGGGTTGCAGTTCATTGTGAAGGCCCTGTGTCACCTTGTCATCTACAGTACCACAAAAATTAATTAATTAATTGACTTGCCATACTTTTGCTAAAGTCCCGAATTTGTTGTCCTTTCACATGTCTATGACTTCTATCTGTAAGTACAATTTAAATTCCTTAAAATCAGGGAGCATTTATTACTCACATATTTCAATAAAAATCTGATTGATTAATTGGGTTATTACTCACTAAAACAAAAATTAGACATCATTTTTAAAGCATAACTTACTAACTTTAAGTCCTTTATTTTTTATTTTTTCAGTTTTTTGAGTCAGTGTCTTACTATGTAGTTTAGACTGGCCCTGAACTCACTACATAGCCCAGACTGTCCTCAAACTCACGGCAATCCTCCTGCCTCATTCTCCTGAGTGCTGGGATTACAGCTGTGTGCCACCACGCCTGACTTCAAGTCTTTTAAATATGACCAGATGTTTTAGCAATTGCTTTATATATATCTCACATATAAACCATTAACATCACATTTCAACCCCTCAAAGTAATATAACCACAAGAAGGAAAACGACCTGTACTTCCTTTGATTTACCAATGCTAACAGATTATTTTCCTACAATGAAAAGGACAGATACACAAAACAACTAAAGGTGGAGGAAATTGACATGATAAAATGAGACTATACCAGTCAGTGACAATGAGCCATGTCTAATACTTTAGTTGCCAGAAATAACAGGGAGTTTGTTACAGGTCCTGTACTAAGCCATCTACTCATACCATATCATTTAATCTTCATAATCCCATTTTACCAGTGTAGAAAGACTGAGGTTCAAATTTAGCAAAAGGATGTTCTCAAAGTCATGGAACTTGTGGGTCAAATCAGTAAGTTGAGAGGTTAGCACTAGTGGGTCCCAAAGCCATATCACTCAACTACGTCTGTTTGGAGTACAGACCAGATATGGTTCAGCTTGTATTCAGCAAAGATTAAATCTTTCACTTTTATTTCTTTTTTTTTTTTTTTTTTTTTTTTTTTTTTTTTTTTTTTTTTTTGTGGTACTGGGGATCGAACTCAGGACCCTGCACTTGCTAGGCAAGCGCTTATTCCACTGAGCTATATCCCCAGCCCCCCACTTTTATTTCATTACAGCATTCTGCCTAGAAAAATATGTGTATTTTAACATACATTTGTGCACAATAACTTCAAAGTAAGTCTGGTTTTAGAAATCCTAAAAACCTAACGATATTTTATAATGTCTCAACACTGGGGCCAAAAACTTCACTGATCTGAATAAAAACATAGCACTTGTTTTGACATCATTTGGGAAAGAATAAATTATATTCCAGCTTAATGAAAGATGCTTTAGAGTAAGGACTGGAGGGATGTAATTTCACATCATGGCATCTACACAGATTACCCTCTTAGACAAGGCAAATGGCCTTTCTGGGCCTCTCATTCCCCATTTATAGAATGAACTTGTTGATCCCTTTCAGATTTTAAAAATTCTGTGATCCAATCAATATTCACAAGTCTGAAGTGATGAGGGGTATCCAACATTCTCTGGATCTATTCCAAACCCTCAATTGCATTCTATCTAAAATTCAATCCCTGAGTTAAATTCCCATTCCTATTATAATCATGCTGTTTAATCATGATCCACACACAGGAACTCTGTGCCATAATCATTCTTTCATTTGTGGAACTTTCTAATAAACAATAAATTCCCTGAAGAAAGTGACTGTGACTTAATTCTGTGTCCTCAGGGCCTGAGGCACGTGAGGTTCATACATTCTGGCTGAACAAGCAGGACCAGGGGTTCTTAGGTAGTATAGGTGTCCACAGTAGCCCATACCAACTTAAGAAAGGAAGAACAGCAGGAAATAAAGCAAAACATAAATCTTTCTCCCAGGACAAATAATAACTGCAAAATAAATACAAATTGTACCTCTCTTCCTGCCCTTTCTTATCTAACAGCCCTCAAACGTAGGCTGCAGATGACTGGCGAAGTGTGAAGATGTTCCACATCCAATCAAGAACTCCAGAAGCTTCACAGCACTCTCTGCTACAAACATAGCACTCCTGTTTGGCAAATTAATAGTTAGCAGAGCACAAATTGCTCTTAATCTAGTTCTATTTTTCTCCTAAGATATTTTAATCAAATATCCATGTATCCATATACAATTGGTTAATACTATAACAGTTATCAACAGGTATTTAATACATGTACGAGAGCTGCAAGCCATCAGTGTTAGCAAGAAAATTACTCAAGGTGGCTAGACACAAGATCAACATATAAAAATAATTTCTATACAGCAGTTAAATGCACTTTGGAAATTGCAATGACACATAGGATACCATTGTCAATGCAAGCAGTTCTATGATAAAAGAGCCCAGCATGAACTGTCCAAGCAATGCACACAAACTTAAGAGAGGAAACATTTTAACCTGATAAAACACAATGAGAGCCGGGCATGGTATTGCACGCCTATATAATTCCAGCACTTGGAAGGCTGAGGCAGGAGGATCGTTGCAAGTTCAAGACCAGTCTGGCTTACAAAGTGAGCTCAAAGCCAGCCTAAACTGCATGGCAAGACCCTGTCTCAAGAAGACAAATAAATAAATAAATAAATAAATAAAAGAATATGAGAGAATATTTTATTAATTGGAGAAACATACTGGTTCGCAAACAGAATGGACCAATATTTTAAAGGTATAAATTGTTTCCTCAAATTAATATATACATTTAATGCAATCCTCACCAAAATCCCAACAATAAAGTTTCGTGGAACTTGACAAATTGACTGTACATTTATAGAAAGGAGAAAAATGACAAGAATGTTACAAAAAAATAGTGTGCCAACTATTACTCTGCCAAATATCAACACACACTTAAAGGCTATGATGATTAAAACAGTATTATATTAACACAGAAATTGACAAATAGCTCAGTAGAATAGAAAAATTAATTTTAAAATAAATTGAAGGATTTATTTTACTATAAACAGTATGACAAGTACAAAAGGAAATATAGAAACTAAGGTACTGCTTAGCAATTACTACCCAAGGGTCAAAAGTATGAAAGAAGAGCATTTAAGTCTTTACATCTAAAAGGACTTCCTGTGCAGGATACAAAGTTTACAAACAACAAAAAATATTAATTGTGACTATCTAAAAATTTAGAATTTATATACAAAAAAGTTATAAACAAAATTAAAACATAAGCAACATTTATCAAAAGACACCATTAAGCGAGAATATATTTACAGCACATACAAAGTAACAAAAAACTCATATCTGCACTACGTAAAGAATCCTTACAGTTCAATTTTTAAAGCACACAATCCAATAGAAAAAAATAGTTAAGACAGTTAGATCAAGTGACTTATATAAGACATTTTGCACGAGAGAACACCCAAATGAACAATAAACACTGAGGAGTGTTCATTCTCATTAGGTGTGAGAGAAATGCAAGATGAAGCCATAGTGATATCACCGAGAACCCTCTAGAATGCCCAAAATTAAAACGATTGACACTATCGGGTATCGGTGAGGAAGAAAATGGAGCAGGCGAAGCTCTCACGCAGTCTTGGTATAGAAAGGTCAATAGATGCAATGTTTTTTATCCACCCAAACTAAGGGTGCATACCCCTCCTTGTGTATTCTCAGCGGAAACACAATTTACCATAAACTATGGATAAGCACATCATTCACGGTATTATCTTCAAACTGGAAACAGCCCAAATGTCTATCAAAAATGAAATGGATAAATTGTGGCATATTCATATAATGGAATACTGAACAGCAATGAGTAGTTTTCATGTCTAATTTTGTAACTGGCCCTAAGCCACACTCTGGCGACTATCCCTAGTTGTATGTATAGACAATGGGTGGATAAGAACATGGATACTGTTATGTCCTTTGAAGAATGGCTTCATCCGACCATGGAAGAGTGTCGGCTCAATCAGGAGACCAAGGGCGCTGGAATGAGAATTAAGGAACAGCATAGTCAAAACTCTTCTGAAATTTCTTATATAATCCCATTCCAGATTTCTTTTACTTTTTCTTGATCCTTTACTTAATTTAGATAGAAAAGACCCAACAAATCTATTACTTTAATTGATATTGTAGCTTGGGCAGGTGATAGAATTAAACCTTGATTTAATGTTGAGCCTAGGGTAAAAGAAGAGAGTCCTTTAGCCTAATCCCGTAAGTCTACCAGTTTCAGCTCAAGTTTAGAGAGCTGGGCTAGCTAGCCTTTGACTCCTAGCTGCTGGGCCCTGGAGCACTGAGCCAGTTCAGTCTTTTTTTTTTTTTGTTTTTAATTTTATTTTAAAAGTAAAAGCACAAAAACGTATTAACAAACAGACACAAAGTAGCATAAGAAATAGTACAATCAAAACTGATTTACAGACAATGTGACATGGACTCAACAATGGTTGTTGCTTTACCTATTGATGTCTTTGAAGTGTATATTCATGAACACAAATACAGACATGCGAAATTGGTCAAACAATTAATGATCTCAACAACAGGAAAAAAAAAAAAAGAAACCGGAAAGCATTAACAAAGAGGCAGAAAGTAGTACAATAACAGTAAGATCAGAATTGAATTACATACAAGATTGATCAAATAACCTGTCATCAACTATTCCTTAGCATTAAGTGATATAATACAATAGTAGAACCATGTTAGCCCTCCTGCACATACGTATCTACATATATATATACATACATTTTTGCCTCTTTCTTTTCTCCTTTCCCTCGTCCCATCTGTTCCTTGCTTTTGAACAGATTTCCTTCATGTCTCTTAGTTTATATTCTCACCCTCACGTTCTTACACCAGTAATACAATACGTTGCCTGCTCATGTACTGCTGATTTATTTCACTTATGAGTATGGACTCCAGTTTTGACCACTTGCCTACAAAGTCCCCAAAACTGTCTTTCTTTATAGCTGAATAATATTCCATTCTATAAAAATGCCACAATTTTTTAATCCAGTCTTTTGTGGATGGACACTTGGGTTGCTTCCACATTTTAGCTATTACAAATTGCACTGCTATAAACATGGGTGCACATATATCGGAGTGACATGATGTTTTCAGATCTTCTGGGAAAATACTCAGAAGGGGAATAGCTTGTTTGAATGGAACCTCTAGACCTAGTTTGCTGAGAAATCTCCAAACTGCTCTCCATAGTGGTTACACCAGTCTGCATTCCCACCAGCAGTGTAATAGAGTCCCTATTTCTCCACAGCCTCGCCAGCATTTGTTATTGGATGATTTTTTCATACTGGCCAGTCTTGCTGGGGTGAGATGAAATCTCGATGTTGTTTTTATTTGCATTTCTCGAATGACTAAGGATGTGGAACATTTTCTCATATATTTAGACCCCAGTCTATCACCATGCACCAAACTCAGGTCAAAATGGATCACAGACCTTAACATTAAAACAGAAACTCTAAATCTATTGGAAGAGAAAGTAGGTAAAAATCTTGAAGACATAGGAGTAGGCAGAGAGTTCATGAACAAAAATGAAACTGCAAGGGAAACACTTCAAAGAATCGATAACTGGGACCTCATCCTACTGAAAAGTTTTTGTACATCTAAAGAAATCACCAGCAGAGTAAAAAGAAAACCCACAAATTGGGAAAAAATCCTAGCTGGCTGTCCCTCAGACAAAGGACTGCTATCTAGAACATACAAAGAATTAAAAAACATGTACCTGTCCAAATTCAAAGACCCAATACTGAAATGGGCAGCTGAGATGAATACACACTTCTCAGATAAAGAAATACAAATGGCAAATAAATATAAATATATGAGCCGGTTCAGTCTTGAGTTACCCCTACATCTCGCGCTCCTCCGTGGCAATGTGGAAATGGTCTTCCACATCCTCATCCTCAACAGTCACTGCAAGGATAAATTCAATAATTTTCCATGATAATAATTGTCTTATTGTCTCTGGCCAGCCACTTTCGAATTCAAATCTTTAAATATGAATAGTTTTCCTTGCCTTTATCCTCATTCAGGCTGCATAAACAGTTCCAGATCATTCCTCCAGAGTCTATGATTTGACTATGATTTTGTTAACTACTACAGTTTTGGGAACGTTTTGTTACAATCACTAGAAATCATCTCTGGCTAATTTAAGGATTTTTGGAAAGCCATCAGGTAGCTTATTATATCAATGGAAAGCTTAGAACTGGAGCAAGAACAGAAGGCGGTCAGATAGGACCCGGCCAAGGTCCAACCTCTGAAACCTGTGGTGAGGACAAGGCCATTGGCACTACCTAAGCTACTGTGGATGATGAACCAATTATACCCGTGATTTACATCACCTTCCCAAGCTTCAGTGACTTTGTTAAACAGCACAGTAGAAAAATGAACAAAGCTTTTTCTATGTACTTTACAAGAAGGTAAAAAAAATGACCAATAAAGACGAAAAATACTTCCTCACTTTGGAAATGCAAATTATCAGCATAATGCGATATAAATTATCTTAAAAACAATGAACTACAAAAAATCAGAAGACTAATAATATCTTCTATTTGTGAATACAGAGATAAACAGACACATTCTATGATATGCACATTTCACAATATAGATTTGATAGACAATTTTTCATTATCTCTTAAAATCTACATTGTGCATATTCTTTCACATAGAACATTGACTTCCAGAAATACAACCTAGAGAAACGTTCATGTATGTCCACAAAAATACACAGATGTTCCCTGCAGCATTGATTGTAACTGTACCAATGGAAACAACCTAAGTGCCTTAAAATCAGAGGCAGGTTAAACAGGTTATGATACATTCCTATCCTAGAAGTGTACAAAATCATTATAAAGAAATAGGTGGCTTTCTATATAGTGCTTGGCAATTTCTCCTAGGTACGCATGTAAGAAAAAATGATAAAATGCAAAATAAAATTCATAATTTCATTATATATAAAATAAATATGTGTATACAATGTGTGTATGCAAGAGAAGTATAGAAAGATATCCACTGTACACTGACTTAGACTACTGTGTAAATTTTTACCACAAACACATACTCATCTTTCTTTTCTGTATGAAGGAAATGAAGGCTACGTAAAGCTGAAAGTGGGCACGTGGTTTATGTGGTAGAAGGGAAAGTCCACAGTAGTCTTCTCCTGGAACTGCTGCATATAGGTCCAAAGCAGAACAGACTTTGTAGATGGTAGTGACCTGACCTCAAATTTCTGCACTACCATTTCTCAGCTGTGTGCTAGTAGAAAAGTTACTCAACCTCTCTGAACTTTATTCTCCCTATTTGTTTATAAAATGATAAAAATTTAATAATACTGAGTTTCATAGAGTGATTCTGAAGATTAAATAAAATAATTAAAATGCTCAATACCATGCTTAATCCATGGTAAAAAGGTATTGGATGATCTCTCTCTCTCTCTCTTTCCCTTTGATAAGACAGGAAAAGTATAAAACTCCATTTTTACAGTATCTGCTTTAAATTTAAGGAATTCTACTGTATAAGAAAAAATTTCTAACTTTTTTATTTTAAAGAGAAAAATAACAAAACAACAACAAAGACAAAAGCAAAACAACACAAAAACAATAAAAATGATACAGAATTTCAAAACAAGATGATAGGAAATTAACAATGGTTGTTATATTGAATACTGTATAAGAAATAATTTATAAAGTGGGTTGTTGTTACCATCGTTTCCTTAGTTTTCAATTCATCCTGACTGAGGCAGGATTGTCCTAAGTATCTTTACTTTCTCAGATAAAGAAACTAACTTCCCAAAAGATCAAATGCTCGGCAGACGCCCCAGCCGCAGGACCAAAGAGCGGACTCGCACTCCTGCACCAGCGCCGGCCCCAGCCCACCCTTTTCCTAAACAGACCTTTATCTGCCCCACAGGTTTGGGGGCTACACTTAAAAGCCTCTTTTTTAAAAAGGAAAATAAAAAGTTCAAAATCTGATCAATAGTGGGGAAGCTGTAATACTGATCTCTGTCACTAGAGAAATTTACAACCAAATGGGGCTTTGGAGCCAAGATTCTCACAGCCAGGAAAGTGATGTGGCCAGGGCAGGGGGTAAGGAAAGGCAGGGCGATACGTCCTTGGTCCTTGGGATATCTCAAACCTCCATTACATTATCCCAGAGAAATATAATAGGATTCAAGGCCCAATTATTACTTCCTCCACCTAACCCTCTTCATTTAACATATCATTAGTATTTTTAGACAAGTCCCTCAGGGCTCACACTTTCGTAGGTGAGTCAGACAGCGAGGGCCATGGCAGCTATCCAAGGAAACTGATCCCCCTTTTAATGCTCCTTCCTGGTTACCTGCTATAATGCAATTATCATGTACTGGAGCAATTTTCGGGAAAATGCCTTGACAAGAAGAACTCTGTCATTTTGTAAACAAGAACAAACGTTGTAATTGGATCTTAATTACACGATGTTCTGAGAGGTTATTTTTATTTCTTTGTTTGTTAATGCAATTATTTAGCTTCCCTATTTTAGCCTTGACCTTGCAGGAAGAGGGTATTTTCCAGTCAGCATAATGCTTTATCTTTGAAAGCTACAATCAATAAGGATAATTAATGATGCCGGCTGCAATGATGGCCTCAGCAATCATTATCCCACATTAATCCCCGCAGTCGGGCCGGGGTCAAGGCCATCTAAATCATTCACCCGGGGGTGGGGAAATTCAAATAATTTACCAATTTAAATCCTTGCAAACAAATCCCACTTTATTTTCAAAGCAGCTTGAATGCCAACTAGGTTTGTTTTGTGCATTTCCACCAGTGCTATTTTTAATGACGGAATACCTTCTTTAGGCTGCATTAGCATTGCAGTTTGCTGTGTTCGTGTTTTGATAAATTAAGGTAAAAACATGCAGCACATGAAATGTTACTGAGCCTGGAGGTGCAACTGCATATTTAGCATTCCATACATGGTCCCTTGTTGTAAAAGATGGAACGAGGAAGGGGCAAGAGGAGAAAGCAGAGAAGAAGAGGGAAAAGAAAGAAGAAAGCGCGGAGGGATAGAGGGAGGAAGGCGAGAGCAGGGTCATAATAGTGGCCAGTCAGCTGGAGTCCAGCAAAGACCTGCAGAAGGTTGACCGGCACAGCCTGGGAACTCTTGCAGAAGCTGCGTGCTTACTCAGCATTATTGAGAAGTCTGTCAGATGTGAAACTTCATACTGGATTTCACAAAACCTGCGCCACTGAGACCTATTTTTCCCTCATTTCTGCTTTTTCCCCCTGCTTTTCCTAACATACAGGTTCGATGACCTGCCTGATGCCTGTAATTGTCTGCTATAGATCATATATACTCTGCTTATAAAGAATTCCACTGGGCTTCGAAATTTTTTCAGCGATTTCTTTTTAATTAGTGTGTTGCTCTAAGTCATATTCCTAGTCTGCATATACGGGATATAATATCAAATCGTTAGCTAGCTGGTCTATCTCTCTCCCTGTGTATGTGTGCAAATGTGTGTGTGTGTGTGTGTGTGTGTGTGTGTGTGTGTGTGTGAATTCCATTTTTGTACAGCTACACTTGTAAATGAAGAGAAGTTTGAATAGATTGGGTCTCAATAAATATTTGTTGTATACAAATATTTAGAGTTAGGGTTAGGGTCAGGGTCAGGGTCAGGGTCAGGGTCAGGGTCAGCGTCAGGGTTAGGGTTATAATTTGGCTAAGGTTTCCTTAGTTCCTTTTTTTCCAACTCATTTAGCAGGTAGGGAGGCATTATAGCAGCTACAGTGAACTTTCCTGGCACAATAATTAGGAGTGAGGCTATTTTGATGGGTTTAGGGGCAGTGGAGGACTCCTAAGAGCTGGCCGCGGGAAGCAGGGTGGGGCTGCGAAGAACTCGGCCCGCGTGCCCCTCTCCCTCCCGTGAGAAGGGTTCTACAAGGACTACGTTGAAAGCTGCTGACAATTTATCACCCGTTGCTTTTTCATTATGAACAGTGACTGCTAAAGAGAAAACACTTAACATTTCTGAACACAGTTATTATATTCTTGATAAGGAATTCTTTCTAATGAGATTTCATCAGTATTTTGCCATCTTCCAAATGTAGATCCTTGCTTCATCTTGGCAAAAGATAAAAAACGGAAGATATTTTCGGGAGGGAGAGGTCTTGTAATATATACGACTTGTAAGAAGAAGCAGATAAAGCTGAATTTAAATGGGGTAAATGAACCATGTATCTGAACACGGAAAGGCACACGTGGGTTCCAGGGTGAGCTGCGAAATGCCACGGTCCCTTCCAGCCCCCCCACTGTCTCAGCACCTGCTATCTTTCTAGTGCTGTGATTTTTAAAGTTTAGTTTTTCTTTCTTTGCTGCTGGGGGTCAAACCCAGGCCTTAAGCACACTGTGCCTGCACTCTGCCACCAGCTGTTTCCACCCCAGGCATGTGATTCTTGAGAAATCCTGTGGCCACAGATGCTGGCTTCTTGAATCTTTCCTCTACCCTCCCTGGCCTCTTTACCTTGCTTTCCTCTAGTAAACACTTTTTGTTGAGTGTCTACAGGTAACGATTAGCAGGCCAGATGTAAAATGAAAATTCAAGGCCTCACCCAGGGAAGTTAAGTCAGTCTGCCCCTCTCCTGGACCAATTCCCAGCACATCAGCACCCCCTAAGGGATTGCAACTTCTGCCCCATGCACTTGTATGTCTTTGGATCTAGTAGTAGACAAGAAGTCCACCCTGAGTCCCCCACCCAGTGCTGCCGGCCTGAGAAAGAGACAGCCACTGACCCACCTCACCAGAGATACCCCTGGCAAACACCACGCTCCAGCCCTTCCCTGTTCACCTCCATGCCCCCACTAAGGGTTTCATGTAACCGTGGGAGATGAGCATCCCCTCACCTCAGCAGCATGACTTGGTTATCACTCCTGACACAGCGAGACAACAGTCTTGGGGCAGGCAGGGCAACACAAGCTAGACGAAGCCAGGGCACCAGTGGGCAGAAGCAGGCTGTCAAGTACCCATCCTGGAGAGACAGAAAGCAGTGTGAGCCTGGACTCCAAAACCTCCTTGATGTACAACCAATTGTCCCACTGGACTTCATTTATGCTAACTTGAAGACAAGTACAAACTCAAAGATAATTTTTAAGAACTCCAAGAAAGCAGTTATAGAGTACTAAGCCTCAGGCATAGTCCCTTCCTGAGCATGTGGCCCCAGTCAGTGGTACTGCTCACTTGCTCACACAGCCAGTTTTCCTACCATGCATGAGAAGACCCAAAGAATAAAATTCAGTGCCTGACTTCTAGAAGTTTTTTATTTATAAAGAACACAGGGAAGTAAAAGGAAAGAAATAGCCACGCCATGATGAAACTGTAACTTACTGAGCACCTACTGTGTGCCGGAGTATTGTGCTGTGCACCCTGCATATATCAACATAATTTTCACACTGACATCAAGAAGTAGTACTTCTATTATTCTTATATCTTATATAATGAATCTGAAGCATCAGAAATCAAGCAAAGTCCTCAAGGTCATACAACTAAAGCAAAGCGGAAGTAGGATTTAAATGCAAAATAGATGCTCCTAAACCTGGTACCCTGCTGCTGCTCTTGTCAGAGACATTTGCACAAAGTACACTAAAGAGATTCCAGAGGTCACCGGCACCGCCCTACAGGAACTAAGAAAGGCAGTACAGCAGTGGTGAATGTGGGATAGGTTTTTTAAAATGAGCCGGAATTTGTCCATCAGAGAAGGAGAAATGCTGTGCACACACCCGTGGAGGGGCACCTAAAAGTCAGGAAGTTCTTGGGAACAGAGCAGAGGATACATGGCAGCAGCAAGAAGGACAGGAGGAGTGTGTACTGCCAGGGACTTGCACTGTATATTGGGGGATGCAGGGCAGTGTGACCAAGCCACTAACTTCTCTAGAAACCAGGCCAAAGCCATATGGAGCACAAGCATGAAAACAACAACAAAACACCTGACATCATTTTGGAAACCATTTGTAACTATGGCAGCCATTCTGTAAAAGGCCTTCAACAGCAAAGCAATCCATTCCGAACAGCTGCCAGCGTAGAGCAAAAGAGTCTGAAGAATGAGCAGAGACGCATCCGTCAGTGGAAAAGGTCTCGAGAGGAAGAAAACATCAGATGATCAGAAACACGGGCTTGTTTTCACAGTAGCAGAAGAAAGGGGACAAAGAAGAAGAGCACAACGGAAGGCAAAAGAATGACAAGTTTATTATTCCAGCAAGGGAACACTGTTATATTTATATATGACCAAAGAAAGAGAAAATTTTTCAACAGTAGTGCGTATGTGAGGAGTGCTGGTGCCACTCCATGGCTCAATATCTTCCCTTATATCCAAAAGGTCCCTATTTGAGAATAAATTCTTTGAAGTTTGAGGTAGTGAATGGGAAAGAAAACATCATAAGCTACACTGACTCACGCTTTACAGTGATGAGTGAACTGTGAAGTGAGCGCTGGGAGGGAGTCAGGGGTGGCCCAGAGCAAAGGCAGAGGTGGGGAGGCAACACCAGGTTGCACATCTGTAATACTCGTGGCAAGGTGGACTCCTCTGCCCCTAAAACTCACTTAATAACTAACCCTTGTGGGCTAAATTCTAGAATCCAGTTTTGGAGCCTAGACATTGGGCTTTGAGTTAACCGGACAGGCTTTCCATGTGCTTGTTACTAAACAAACTCTATAACCTAAGTGATTTTAGCTCTCAGATTTTCCTGGACTTAGGTTGACTCTAGCAAGTCCCACATAAAACTTAGAGACTGAGCACATACTTAATTGTCTTCACTCTTTCATTTCAAGCAATCTTAGTTTAAAAGCTTTTGACAATTTTTAAACAATTATACTCTCTGTTCACACTTAAATCTATTAGCTTGGAATGTGAGAATGGTTGTGGTGAAAGTTGAGAGCTCCTAAGATTTTCTTTTGGTAAAAATTTCAAAGGAGATGCTCAAAAATGAGTCTCCTATATGAAAAGTGGGCAGCGATAACCGAACTAAATTAGTCCAGGAGCTCCATCCAAATTCTCCCGCCCATTCCTTTGCAATGTCTATTTGAGAGATACAATGTCTTGACATTTCTCTGTGAGAAACAAAGAGACCTCCCTCACACTTTTCAGTACTCATATGAAAACTGGGGCTTTGCCAGCCTCTCAATCACTTCCTGATGGCTCTGAATGCTGAACTGGCATTTATTTGGCCTGAGAAGGGATCAGAGGGAGGACTGGCCGCTTTCCAGAAGAGATGCAGAAACAGAAGAGGGGAGGATGCTTCCTTTAGTGTCAAATTTTTAAGACAGTGACTCTTGTCTCTAAGGCATTTAGGCTCCTCCTCCTCCTAATTCCTGCAGAAGCGGAATCTGGTCTGTAAGTGGTAGCTGTGCCCCTAATTTTACACACATGGTCACTTAACTTGAACAAATTCAGCCACACACCAGAGAGAAAGACAGAGAGGGAGAGGCAATTTATTGTGAAGCTTATGCCAACTGCCATTGCACTCAGAAGACAAGCTTTCAAGAAAGGAGAAATGAGGGACTTGGCTCTACCACGCCCCCGCTGATAGCCAGTCATGTGCTTTCTCCTTGTGGACCTCTTTGTTGAATAGATCCCTAGTGTTGAAGATTTTTTTTAAGATATCTCCTAAATATGAGCTAGTCTCAGGTCTTTTGAACTCTTAAAAGAAGATAAAACAAAGTCTGGATGACATCTAGTGTAGTCTTTATCCACGGTTTCATAAGGTCATGGAGAAGTCTGGCCCTAGGTTTCACTTGCAGCACTTAGTTGGAATTTGGTCGCTGGGGCTTATGCTGTATTTGAAAGATGAGATGCATTCCATTTACATGAGCCATTCTTCAACCTTGTATGTGGTGTCTGTAGTAGATTACAATTATCAAATTTACAGTGGTCATTAGCAATTGAGAACAACTAATAAAAACTCAATGAAGCCACTACTAGAGGTACTGGGTGAGATATTCTTCTGCTACCGATGAGTCTCTCAGAAGGCCATGAAGTGCTCTAGAGAGTAAACTCAAATGCAATCAGTCAATCAATAAGTAGGTACTGAGTGCATTAGATCCTTTACAATGTGCAAAACTTGGTGTTGGCTGAGAGGGCAGAAATAGTATACAGTAACGTTTCTGCTCTGTTACATACACGTGTACATAGGTGTGTACATAGGTGTCCTTATGAAATTGAAGAATGGCTTTCTGAAACCCTTCAGTTTATAAACATTGAACACAGTTGGTCTTCCAGATCTGTAAGATCTGATCCTTGAATTCAACCAACCATGTATCAAAAAACATTGGAAAAATGTGTCTGTACTTAATTTTTTGTCATTATTCCTTAACTATGTAATACAATAACTATTTACACAACTTTTACATTGTATTATAAGTCATCTAGAGATTATTTAAAGTATGTGGAAGGGTGTGTGTAGGTTACATGCAAATATCACATCACTTTATATAAGAGACTTACTTGAGCATCTACAGGTTTTGGTATGAAGTTGACAATGAGCAATAAAAAGCTGCCTGTGGTGAGTCCTATAGGCCATCCAGAGACCAAGTTGTCAGAGCGAGTTATTAGGAGATTTTCTGGAGGACAGAGAACTTGAGATAGAGAATGGGATGGGGTGGTGTTATGGTTGATACATTGTGTCAACTTGGGGAGTCTAGAGGTTTAACTAAGTAACTCAGCAGTTGTAAATTTTGGGGTAAACAGGATATGCCCTTACCCTTGTGGGATGTTGTTTATGTTAATTTGGGAAGCTTTAAAGGTTAACTGTGTGATTCAGGACGAAGCCAGGGTGCTTACTTTGTAAACATCCTGAGCCTGTGGAAGAGGATGGCATGGAGATTGTGTGAGAGGTTCACAACCCCTGGGTGGGGTAGGTTGTTTACAATGTAGGGAAGAAAAGGAGGCTGCTTGCAGCCATTCTTCCCTTTTGCTCTGGTGGTTTTTGCTGTGCTCTGCTGCCCTGAACAGTTTGCCCTCTGCCTTGCGCCACTCTGCCTCTGAACCAGCCAAATATGGACTGAAACCTCCACAAACTGTAAGCTAAATAAACCTTTCCTTCCTTCATTTTTGGTGTTGGGTATTTTGTCTCAGCAACCATAGAAAAGTAACCAAGACAGGTGGGATGGGATAGGATGGGATGGGGTGGGGTTG
>PVLD010012193.1:5213-61674 GCA_004027595.1 Dinomys branickii | reverse complement strand
ACTATCTTATCTATAATTTGGTATTTCCTTTAATGTTTTTGTGTTAACTAATGTGAAGATAACTATGTAATACAACATCCAGTTCTAATTCCCTACTATATTCTGTATAACTTTGTATTTTCTGTATTGTTTATGGCTTTTCTGGTTCATATGTCTCCATTCTTTTGTCTTTAAAATAAAATTTAAAAAAAAAATAATAAATTCCTTCTTCACTTCCTTTGACATAGTCAGTGTGGTTACCACAGGACTATAGTCACTGTCCTAAGGTGTTAACAATATTGATTTATGTTTTAACTTTGTGTAGTTTGAATTTATGCCAGTTTTAACTTCAGCTAGATACATAGATTTCTCTTAACAGTTCAATACTTTTTCAGTTACTGGTGCTAAAGAATAATATCTTTATACATTAAAATTCTTTCAGAAACTTCGTATCTTTAGGGCTGGAGGTGTAGCTCAGGTGGAGAGCATGCCAAGTAGGTGCATGAGTGCTGTGCCCACCCATCCCAACAGCATGACATTGCAGACCAAGGGTACAGTAATAAGCTGCTATAATTCCCATCTGTTTATCTGGAGATCTTTCTTGCTTTGTATGCCTTTGAGTTAGTATTTATGTCTTTTCATTTTACCTTCCAGAACTCCTTTGAGCATTTCTTGTAGGGCATGTCTACTGGTGCTTAATTCCCTCAGCTTTTGTTTATATGTGAATGGCTTAGTTACTCTCTTGCTTTTAAAAGACAGTGTCATAGATTTTTGCAAGGGAACAATATAATACAGGACACTTATTTTATAAGATTATTTATAATAGTCACCCTAAGAATCATATACAAGAGAGTACAGGAAATCTCTCCATACGCTATAGACCAAAGAATCCACCCGAGAACCTGGATCCCACAGTAGTGTCCTGTATGAGTTCAGCTGAAGACCCAGAGCCATAATAATACCTCCTGCGAGTCCAATTGGAGGCCTAGAGCCCATGACAATGTATCATGCAGGCATGTTTCTCAGATCTGCACTGGGAAGGCCCAAAGGTCAATGGTGGAAGCTAGAAAGTCTGCGCCATTGGGATGAAGGATCTGTGCTAGCGAGCTTGAGCAGTCTCAACTAGAGCCAGGAAGCGACGCTCAAAGTAAGAACCAGAGCTCCCCGCAAAACTACCACAGCCATCCTCAGCAACAGTGAGGTCCTGAGCTCCTCCAATAATGAGGAAAGCGAAGTTCCCACCAGGAAAGCCAACGCAGCAAGCTTCTCCAGGAGACTGAACAGTGCACCATCTTCCCCTCTGGAGCCAGGAAGTGATGCTCAAAGTGAGGACCAGGGCACCCCAAAGTGAACCAGAGCCATTCTCAGTGATGAGGTCCTGAGTTCCTCCTCTGATAACAGCCAAGTTCATCAGGAAAACCAGCATGACAGACTCCTCCAGGAAAAGCTCTCCGCAGCTCCTGCCAGCTCCCAACAGCCTCTGTCCTTCCATTCTGCCTCTTATGCCGCTGGCAACAATCCTCAGGCGGGCCTCCCACACCCAGCACCTTGCTGGTTCAGTTCACCTGGCTGTGACAAGTTGACCCCCAGTTGTCAATCCACCACAGACAGTTTTGCTGGATGTAGGATTTTTTTTTCTTTTTCTTTTTTTCTTTTAGCAGGAATTGAACTCAGGACCTTGCACTTGCCAGGCAGGCACTGCACTGCTGAAGCATATCTCTGGCCCCTGGAAGTAGGGTTTTTAATTGACACTCTTTCTTTCAGGTCTTTTTTACATCTTTCTTTTAGCTCTCCCTATGCAGTTTGGACTGGTTTTGAGCTCACCTTGTAGCCCAAGCTGGTCTCGAACTTGCAACAATCCTTGTGTCTCAGCCTCCTGAGTGCTGGGATTACAGGTGTGCACCACCACATCCAGCCCATGTGGGTCTTCTTGAGTTCATCTTACTTGCAATTCACTTAGCATCTTGGATGTTTATATTCATGTCT
This sequence comes from Dinomys branickii, assembly GCA_004027595.1. Taxonomy (NCBI): domain Eukaryota; kingdom Metazoa; phylum Chordata; class Mammalia; order Rodentia; family Dinomyidae; genus Dinomys; species Dinomys branickii. Next base: position 59,709 of record PVLD010012193.1, on the reverse strand, counting down.
TTCATCAAAGTTGGGGTGATTTCACCCATTATTTCTTCAGACACACTGCTACGATGTGTGTGTTGGTCCACTTAATGGTGTTCTTCCCACAAGTTCTGTTAGGCCCTGTGCACTTTCCTTGGGCTCACCCACTTAATTCTGGTTATTCCTCAGACTCAACACGTTACTTTTTTTTTTTTTTTTTTTTTTTTTTGCGGTACTGGGGATCGAACTCAGGACCCTGCGCTTGCTGGGCAAGCGCTTATTCCACTGAGCTATATCCCCAGCCCCTCAACACGTTACTTATATTTTGCAATCTCCAACTGTGCTAACTGCCCCTTCTGCCTGCTCAAATCTGCCTTGGGATCTCCTGAATTTTTCGATTCAGTGATACTTTTAGCTTCAGAATTTCTTTTTGGTTTGTTTTTAGTTTCTTATTCTTTAGACTTAATCCACATCTTCTTTTAGTTTTTTTTTAATATCTTTAAGACATTTATTTTAATGACATTATGTAGCTTTGCCATCAGGTCTTTTTCAGGAAGTTTCTGTTGATTCATTTTCTTTCAATGCACTGTACTTCACTCTTTGTTTGTGTTCCTTGTGGATTTTTTGTTGTTGAAAACTGACCATTTGTATTTAATGTGGTAACTCTGGAAACCAGATCCTGCCCCTTCCTCAGGATTTGCTGTTTTTATTACTGTTTTGGTTATGGTTTTTGGTTTCTATTGATGGATTGACTGATGGATTGGTTGATTTTTGTCATTTTTGAGACAGAGTTTCACTATACAGCTCAGGCTGGCCTTAAACTCACTTTGTAACCCAGGCTGGTCTTGAACACATAGCGATCCTCTCTGCCTTAACCTCCTGAGTGTTGCAATTACAGGCTGGCGTGACCATGCCCGGCTTGTTTTTTATTGTTGGGGACCCTCTGTACAAGGGATTAGCCTAAACTAAAGCTCTTGGCAGTTTTTTTCTGCTAAGAGAATGTATGCTTTTCTGTGGGCAGGCAGTAACTTTCCCAATATGTACAGTTGCTTGTGAACATTAAAGTCTCTATGTCTGCCTCTCAAAGGGAATAAAGAGGAAAATGGCACTGATTTAAAATCCTCTGAAAGTCAAGGTGGGAGAATTAAGACAATGGGGGAGGGGCAGAGCTTGCCCCTCAGGTCTTTATACTGCACCTCTTTCCGGTTGTCCCGTTTGGCTTCTTCTCTAAAGGTGTTTCTCTTCCTCACACTCACTGTGGAATCATTCTAGTTTTAATTAGTGTATTAATGCATAACTTCACTCTTTAAAATGCTCCCTGCTTTGACCAGTGGCCTCCTTTTCAAGCTGGTTCCTGTTCTTCTTGACTCATATCCTTTGTTGGCATAACTAACAGGGTGTTCCAAAGCAGACCCTGCCTAGTAGTCTTGGATGTGGCCATTTTTCTAAGAAGCTCAGGCTTGTGTTTAGTAAAGAATTTTATTTAACAAAAATCTGGGCAGTAGGTCATTATGTATGTCTTGCTGTACATATACACTTACCTTTCCAGTATATGGAGACACTTCTGGTGCAGAAGATACTCACCAAACTACTCACATTGCAGTGCTGCACACTCGGTACTCTTGCTGTGGTGTGACCGGGTGTTTAGGCATAAAGAGAACACATGGTGGCACTAGAAGTTTTGTAAACTACAGCACATAAAGCAAGTCAGTTTCCTATTTTTAAACAATTTGGGGGTCTAGGAGTGTAGCTCAATGGGAGAGCATTTACGGGAGAGCACTTACCTAGCATGCCTGAGGCCCTGAATCCCATCCCTGTGTCATAGAAGGTGGGGAAATGTTGACATTTTGTGCATCGTCCTCTCCTGCCAAGAAAGAACGTGTCTTAGCTGGGTGTGGTGGCGCAAGCCGGTAATCCCAGCACTCAGCCAGGCTCCCAGGCAGGAGGGCCACTCTGCATTTGAGGCCAGCCTGGGCTACAAAGTGAGTTCAAGACCAGCCTGAAATTCATAGTGAAACCCTGTCTGAAAAAGACAAAAAAAAAAAAAAAAAGTGTTTTTTCCTCCTCAGAGACTTAACAAGTTACTACCCTGACTTTAGGGAAATTTCTTAGCCTGTATCTAATGGACAGCTTGAGCCTAGCACTTGCACTATTTGCATGTGTAAGTTTCACTTTTCTTTTTACTTCTGTCTTCATGTGTATAACTTTTTCAGTAAACCAGCTCCCACGCACAATTTTCTGTTTCATGGATGCTTTCATTACCTACAGTGTTAGACCGAAGAATTTTAGAATATTAACAGGTACATATTTTTTCAGTCAACCTCTTTTTATATTGAAGACAATAATCTAAGGCATTTTTATTGAGTTGGAATCCACATCTTGTTTTGTCCCACTTTTCTTTTGAGTACCTTTGTACTTCCTTAACGAACGTCTAGACATCTGCATGGTGTTTGAAGTTCTGGGGCATCACCTGCTCAAGTGGATCATCAAGTCCAACTATCAGGGGCTTCCGTTGCCTTGTGTCAAAAAAATTATTCAACAAGTATGTATCTGTCTTTGCTATGGGGTGGTAGTTTAATATTAAAGGATCAGGAGTTTCTTATTTCCAGCAGAATCTTATTTAGTCCATAGGGTTTATTGTATGTATTATGTTTTTAAATGTTTTGGCATTGTGATATTGCCCTAGACTTATCTCATACAATAATTGTTAGAGGCAGAAGCTGTGTGAGGTGCCTGACCGGAAAATTGATTATTAAATATGTATTATAGAGTTGCTGTTTCAAATTAGTATCATTTCTTTATACGACAGTTTTTTGTGGGCACTTTTCTAAATAGCATTAGATAAACACAGAATTCAATTTACTATCAGGAAAATATTATTACTTCAAAGGACAAACACTGTGTTTGGATAATATTTAATAGAAAAAATCTAGACTGGGAAATAAGAGATTTTATTTCTTCATCAGTGAGGAAATTTATACTAAAAGATACTTAGTTCTTTTTCCTCACCTACATTTCAGCATTTAAAGAATACGTTTAATATTTATTCTCTTTGTGATACACCTAATTAAAGAGTATCTCCAAATAAGAATTAGCTTTGGGATCCTTGGAAGTTTATAATTAATATTTCTGGGGAAGTTTCTCTGTGCTTTCCTTTTATTTATTTTTTAGAATGTGATTTCTTCCCCAGAAAAACTTGTATTTTGTGTTTTTAAGTCTACTAATCTATTCCATTTAGGTGTTACAGGGTCTGGACTATTTACACACCAAGTGCCGTATCATCCACACTGACATTAAACCAGAAAACATCCTGTTGTCAGTGAATGAGCAGTACATCCGGAGACTGGCAGCAGAAGCCACAGAATGGCAGCGATCCGGAGCTCCTCCACCTTCCGGGTCTGCAGGTATCCGGGGGTGGGAGCAGAGTGCTTTGCTCTCATTAGAAGTTAAGACAAATGTCTACTTTTGTTCTGTCACAAGGGAGTTAAGCACCACTCAGTCTTTTAACTGTAAAATATTTATTTAAATATATCAGCTTTCAAGAGACTTTATTTTCATTATTGTTGCATATGAGAAAAAAGAGTAGAGGTCACAGTGCACTTTATGTATTATATTAAAATGGCATCTTATGCCGGGAGTGAAGGTGCGTGCCTACACTCCCAGCACTTGCAGGATCACTGTGAGTTGGAGGCTAGCCTTTGAAGTACATAGTGAGACCCTGTCTCAAAAATCCAAAAACAAACAAACAAATATAGTGACTTGTTCACAGGTGTTTGTTGTTTGTTTGTTTTTGATGTGCTTCCTTCTTACCATAATCACCTCTGCTCATTTACAGGCTAGCAGTCTACATAGGGACAAGATAACGTGGTGTTAGGAGCTGGGGTTAGCAGTGGAGTAGTCAGAGCTGGTTTGACCCTCACTTCACTCTCCAGACATGGGCTGTTACTAGACTGCATTTTGCCTCTTGGAGAAGTTAATGAGATTAACTTTTATGTCGAAGCAATTTCTAGTGTGCCATGTAGTTTTGTATGTTAAGTATGCTTGCTATAATTATGGTGATTTTTCCATTTGAAGTGTAAGTTTTAATTTAATAGTTTAATCATATTTGAGGAACTTTCTTGATACTCATGTTGAAGCATCAGTTATCAGACTTTTAAAGAAAGACTGGAGAAAGAAGAAGCAGGGTGGTGGGGTTGATAGGTATAGTTTCAGTTTTGCAAGTTAAAAAACGTTATGACATCTATTATGCAATAATGTGGATATAGTTAGCACTACATCTGACCCCAGCTACACTGTTATCTGTAATGTACTGTACAAAGAGGTAGCAAATTACTATGGCTTTTGATGTTTCCTGGACTCTTTTAAATGCTGACACCTGCTGAGGGGAAAGAATTAAAAGAGGTATAGGAGCTGGGCATGGTGGCGCACACCTGTAATCCCAGCACTCAGGAGGCTGAGGCAGGAGGATCATTGTGAATTCGAGACCAGCCTGGGCTACAAAGTGAATTCAAGGCCAGCCTGAACTGCATAGTGAGCCCCTGTCTCAAAAAGATGACAAAAAAAGAGAGAGAGAGAGAGAGAGGTGTAGGAGTCCTGGATGTGAATGAAAAGCTTGTTTTGTCACTTGCTCTATTAAGCACTCCATGGGGATGGAAAATGGGTGACTTCAGTGGCTGTAGTCGTAGAAACCAGAATGGGAACTTGGCTGTTTGTGTATGTTAATTGCTACCTGGGAAAGGATTTAACTTAAAATTTTTTTAAGCTTGGCAAATTTTGTGTGCATTGTTTGTGTTCTTTGAAAATAAAAAGAATGTAGCTTCTACCAAGGTCAGTTAAAAGCAGTGCAGACTGTGCAGGAAAGTTTTCATTCTGCTCGGGGTCCCATCCAAGCCTGGGGGTATATTGTCTGCTGAATGCTCGACTCTCACTTGGTCTTCTTTTCTTTCAGTCAGCACTGCTCCCCAACCTAAACCAGTAAGTATAAGGAGTTTCTATATTTAATTTTGATCTATGGGCTATGAGCATGGGTTCTTCTGTTGTGGTCATAATTTGTTTAGAGTTTGGGAACCAAAAGGAAAAAATATTCATGCGCTTCTGTAATTTTTCCAGTAAATTTCTGTGCATCTTTAGCAAGTTGGTACTGGTTAAGGTTTCTGTAAACTTGAGTGTCTGAGATTAATCCCCCTACACACACAGACTGCTCAGAAAACCAACGTTTATTGTGAATTTTGTTTTATTTGCTTTCATAAGAATACTTGCAGCTTTTAAGTTAATGAAAAAATTTAGGGGAAGAGTGAAATTTAATTAGGAAGTAATTAAAGTTAAGTTATCTCCAACCAGGAGTAATGGATTAGCCACCTGAAGGCTTTATTTGTTTGTAATCTCCGCCCAGGCTGACAAAATGTCAAAGAATAAGAAGAAGAAATTGAAGAAGAAGCAGAAGCGCCAGGCAGAATTACTAGAGAAGCGAATACAGGAAATTGAGGAAATGGAGAAAGAGTCGGGCCCTGGGCAAAAAAGACCTAACAAGCAAGAAGAATCAGAGAGTCCTGTTGAAAGACCCTTGAAAGAGAACCCACCTAATAAAATGACCCAAGAAAAACTTGGTATAAATAGAGCATCACAAAAAATCACTTTATGGCACACTTTAACATTACCTCATTGTTGTTATAATATAGTGTTCTCATACACACATCTCTGGGGGTGACCTTTTAAGAAGTCAGATCTTGTCATAATGTTAGGCAGGTAATAGTCAATTGTTATTTCTAACTTTTCTCAGGAAATGGAACATGAGACTTAATTTAACCATTGGGTAAGGATAAGAAGATCTTTGTCCTTCCATAAGGAGGCTTTAGATGTTAAGTCATGGTTTTTATATCACTCAGTATCAGTTCTAGAAAATGTTTTAATCTAGTGGGAATTGTCCTGTTCTCTCACACACACATACACATACATCTTTTTTTTTTGTTTGTTTCTTAGAAGAGGCAAGTTCCATTGGCCAGGATCAGACACTTATGGAGCGTGGTGTAGAGGGTGGTGCAACAGAAATTAATTGCAATGGAGTCATTGAAGTCAGTAATTATACTGAGAACAGTGACAAAGAAACACTGAGGCTTAAAGAGGATCTCCATAATGCTAATGACTGTGATGTCCAAAATTTGAAGCAGGAACCTAGTTTCCTAAGCTCCCAAAATGGAGACAGCAGCACATCTCAAGAAACAGACTCTTGTACACCTGCATGCCCGGAGGTGTCAGACACCGTGGTGTGCCAGTCCTCCGCAACTGGAGACCGGTCATTCCATGAGCAGCACATTAGCCAACTTCAAGAAAGCATTCGGGCAGAGATCCCTTGTGAAGAGGAGCAAGAGGAGGGACAGAATGGACCACTGGACAACAAAGGTACCTGTGAGCTGTACTTACGCAGCACTCACTCCCTGCACAGCACATTCATGCATTTCTAGATGAAAATACCACTGTGCCAGCAGGCGACCACGCTGCTCTCATGTGCAGATCTGGGATGGGCGCACATTTCCCTGGGTCCTGTGAGCACAGGTGTGTTTAATTCTAGAAACTGAGGGTGCTGCTGTGTTTGCAAAAGTTTTATTGTACATTGCCAACTGGGGGCTACCTAGAACTCTTTATCTTGGAGAACTTCACTACCCTTTGGGTATTTCTGTATTTATTGAACAGTTTTATTGATGGTACCTGTTGTCTGTAGGAAAATCCACTGCTGGAAATTTTCTTGTTAATCCCCTTGAGCCAAAAAATGCAGAAAAACTCAAAGTGAAGATTGCTGATCTTGGAAATGCCTGTTGGGTGGTAAGTTAAACTTGTCTCCGCCTGTTTTGAAGTCACTATGCATGAGTGAAGATTTGGACTTGTGCTAAAAGAACACATCTGCAATTCTCTGTATTAGTGGATATTTTTTCTCTTTTAAGCTTTTATTATGGAAAAGTTGACATATATTTGTGAAAGTAGGAAGAATTGTGCACCCCAAAACTACCGCTTCCCATCACCCTGATTCAGTAACGCCGCTTCAGGCCAGTCTTACTTTATCTGTTCTCTTGTTCACTTGCCTGCTTCCAGCCTACGTTCAGACCTCCCTACCCCATTCCCATTTCCAGAACTGGCATCATATCTAAAACTTGTAGCCACATTCCCTTAGTGTGTTCTAGATACTTGGTCATCAGGAATTGATATAAAATTTAGTTGGTTATACATATCTACACATTTTTAATAGCTCTTTGTGATAAGATTCTTCGCTTTAAAAAAAGACTGTTTGCTTTAAAATCTTTTTGTCTTTAGGATGTGTTCTAGATGTAGAATTATTGAGTGGGTATTTTTTTTTTTAAGCTTTTGGATGTATAGTTCCATAGTACCTTTTTTCTTTTTCATTTTCTTAAGATGTGTCTTGAATTGCCCAGGCTGGCCTCAAACCGAAGATCTCCCCACCCTAGCCTGCCGGCTTAGTCGGTGGGATTACAGGAATGCACCACAGTGCCTGACTTGCTTATTTTTAACTTTGTATAATTACATGTAATTACAAATAATTACATATTTTTGTTTGTCATATTTTCCCAAAAGAGTATATAAGTTTTTCTACCTTTAAAAAGTCTGAAAAGTATTTTTCCTCTCTAGTCTTCAGGTTAAACAATGCAGTCTTCATTTTAATTGGCAAAGTATTTTATTAATAGTTCTGGTTTTTTACTGTGTACCTAGTTAGGGAAGCTTTGAGAGTTTTCTTTGTAAACCCTATAGTGGAATGGCTTACCTCCAAGCTATGTTACTTAGGGCTCCGTAAGTTGGAAGTGGCTCGGGCCCGGTGGGAGCTCATTTCCTGTAGATGCCGTAGAACTCCTTTCTCCTTTTCTTCTTCTTTTTTCTTTTCTTTTTTCTCTTTTCCTTTCTTTCCTTTTTTTAATTTGAGTCGGTCACACTGTGTAGTTCAGACTGTCTTTGAACTCTGTGTGGCCCAGGCTGGCCTCCAGTCGGCAGTGGTCCTGTCTCAGCCTCCTGAGTTCTGGAATTGTGGGCATGCACCGCCACGCCCAGCTCTTTATTGTGAATATTATGAGAAGGTCTCAGGAAACATAACATTCAGGTTGTAGAACAGCTTTCCAAGTGATATATGTCAATCCCCTACGCTAGCTTCCAGGCCTGGCCACTTTATGGTTTCCCTTGATGGCTGCTGTGGTCTCCTCACTGTCCCCTTCTGCTGCACTCCCCCTGTGCACTGTCTATAGATTACTAAGTCAGATACTATCCATCCCTCACAGTGACTCCCCTCAGAATGAATACCAGAGTGCTACCATGGCCCAAATACCACCGAGCAAACAGTACCTTCTGTTCCTTGTACCTGGTATCCTCTTCCTAAAACACTGTGTTCACCTTACTCTCATTCTGAGTTTCAGTTTAGATGCCATCTTGCAGGGAAATCCTCCTGGCACCCAGTGCAATTTTGTTTTTCTGGGGTTTTGGTTTTTTTTTGTGTGTGTGTGTGTTTGAGACAGGATCTTACTATGCAGTACAGGCTGGCCTTGAACTCACTTTGTAGCCCAGGCTGGTCTTTAACTTGCAACAGTCCTCCTCCCTCAGCCTCCCGAGTGCTGGGATTATAGGTGACCTAGTGCAACTGAACACCACGTTCTATTTTTTTTTTTTTTTTTGGCGGTACTGGGGATTGAACTCAGGACCCTGCGCTTGCTAGGCAGGCGCTTATTCCACTGAGCTATATCCCCAGCTCCAAACACCACGTTCTAAACACACACCTTTATCATCTTCATTTATGTTATTTCTTCCTCTTCCTCAGTATAAAGCACAATCTGATATTGCTTAATACCTCTCAGGAACATGCATATCCTGTATGTATTTTTTTCACTGCTGTTATCTGTAGTACTCAGTGCAATGCCTCGTACATAGTAAATACTCAGGTAAATGAATTATAAAGAAACATTAGCTCTGTTGAAATGTGAACTAAGTACACTGCTTGTACTTAGTGCTCTGTGGCTTTTTGCCCATCACTCTGTGGCACACTTTTTTTGGGGGGGTCTTTTTGAGACAGGGTCTCGCTGTGCAGTTCAGGCCGGCCTTGAGCTCACTTTGTAGCCCAGGCTGGTCTCGAGCTCGCAATGATCCTCCTGCCTCAGCTTCCCGAGTGCAGGGATTACAGGCGTGTGCCACCATGCCTGGCTGGCACACTTTTTTTATTCTGGTCAAATCTTTCCTAGTCTGTTTTACTATAGCAAAGGTAATCTCTCATCAGCTATTATGTGCATGTCCTTCTCCATCTCTCTGTTAAAATGATGCTCCGTTCTTCTTACCCACTCATTCAGCAGACCCACTGGCACTCCCTCACCTGGGTACCAAGGCATAGTCAAGAACATGACGTGGATGTCTGCACTTATTAGATCCTGGTTTCTCTCACTTCCCAGTGGTCTGCAAAGCATTTGGCATTTGGTAATGGACTTGAACATAATTTTCAAAGAGTTTGATAATTTAAAAGATCCTATTCTTTTTCTTTTGCCATCAGTTATATATGTAAATAGTTCAGAGATAGTTGTACAGATTTTAATTTAAAAACATATCCTACCCTTTGCCAATTTTTCACTTCCTGTGACAGCATTTACTATTTTGTCAGTAATACTAGGTGGGATCGAAAAATACAGAGGATGTTTACCTTTTTAATTTTTTTAAAATTTTATTTTAAAGACAAAAAGAATGGAGACATAACAACTAAGCAGACATAAACCAGAATAACACAAAAACAATAAAGGAAATACAAAGTTATAGAGAAGGTAGTGGGGATTAACAGTGGATGCTGTATCACATAATGTTATCTTCGCATTTGTTACTCAGTTACACAAATAAGAGCACATACAATTAATGAAACAATTTTCTCCACTGTTCGCCTTTTTAAAAAACAGTTTTATGATAGTAAAGACACATGGCTATCAATCCCCTTAAAATACCTCCTTGGAACTCCTTGCCACTTTCCTGAGTGTCTTCAGTTGCATCGTCAGTACTACCTCAATGCTCGGAACTGATTCAGAATGTTTACCCTTTTGGAGAGGAGCCAAAAGCCACACAGTGCCAGACCCCAGCGAATGAGGTGGCGCGGACATGCTGGCGTTTCTTGAGCCTGCTTTCTGTTGGGTGCACTGGCAGCAGATCACACCTCGTAGAGACGTGCCCTGAGCCCTCCTTTCCTCGATTCTAATTATTTCTTCCTGGAAAATAGGACTCATCTGCTACCACTGCACCAGTCACCTGCATTTCAAATGTCGTATAATTTTTGGCTAGACAATTTCGTGATCATATTGTGGGGATTCTCCTGCTACCCTCAGTTGAACTGAATATGTACTATATTGTGATTTCTTTTCTCCTTTCTGCGTAACATAATTTGGTTTGGTTATTTAACTTTATAAATACTTTTCACTTATTTCAGTCTCATACTTTTACTCAGTGGTAGAAATAACGTCTTTTTTTGTTCCCTTCATGCTGGAGATCAACCCTGAGAACTCAGACCTGCTAGAGCTACACCCCAGAGTCTGTTCTGAGTCTTGATTTTCTATGAAGCCTTTGCTTTCTGCACAAGGCAGTAGGGCCATTATTTCCCAGCTGTGTGCTGGGGGACCTTTCTCCACCCACAGGCTGAGGGTCTGACATGCCCTTGAAGTACATACAGGCACTGCGGTTCTTCAGGTTGAGTCTTTAATTTTTAAAATTCCCTGCTTCTAAAAACCCCTTTCTCAGAGGGCAGACCTTCTATATAGGTCTCCTTTCCCTTTTTTTCCATTTTCAATCATTTGCCTTTTGCTGTAATTTCTGGGCAGATTTTTCAACTTTTTCTTATAAGCCTCATTGTGTCTCATTTCTCCTATTACATTTTTACTTTCTAAGAATTTTTTGAGTTTTTTATTTCTTAAAAACTTATTTTTCTTTTTAATCTTTCAGAAAGTGTTTTTCCTGTCTTAAGATTTTCTTCCTGTGTATACCATTGCCTTCTTTCTCTTTAGGATCATTAAACAGAAGACTATCTGACTGAATGAAGTGGGCCTTAGAGACTGTTAGTCACGGTAAAAGATGTGTTTGGAGCTGGACGTGGTGGCACACACACCCGTAATTCCAACACTTGGAGGCTGAGGCAGGAGGATTGTCAGAAGTGTGAGGCCAGCTTGGGCTACATAGCAAGACTCTTATCTCAAAAAAAAAAAAAAAAAAAAAAAAAGATGTGTATGGGCTGTTTGATTTCATCTTGGCATGTCAAGATCTTTGGCTCTTTGCTCTTAGGGTGCTCATAGTCCCTGCACAAGATTTATAATCTGTGTATCTCCTATCCAGAGAGTAGTTTCCTGACTACTAGTGTTCTAGGAGCTGAGTTAAGCAAAAAGATGTTTCAGCATATATAGTAAGGTCACTTAATTTTCTAGTTTTCAAAACAGTACTCTCCCTTTGTAGGTCTCCTCCAGAGACCCTTGTTCTGTGCATTCCGAGAAAAAACCAAGTAGTCCGTTAGGCCAGGAAAGGGCTGTTAGCCAACATCATGTACTGTTTTGTTTTGTTTTCTGGAGCTCTGTTTCCTAAAAAGACGTTGTAGATGTTCCTGCCAGGGTTGAAGCCCACCCTCACCCCACCTCTGGAGACAAACAGACACTACTTTGTTCTGACTACTGTGGTGTTAAAAAAAAAAAAACAACGTGTTTTGGGTCCAAAAAGCCATTTGCCAGCGATCTCTGTTTTCCAACTTCTGAACTGTATTGCTTTCACTTTGCTGTTCTCTGGTTTTGTCAGGTGAAGTCACTTCAAACTCATTACCAACCCTGTTTACCTATACAAAACTACTTTCCTCTCTGTTTTGCCCATGTCAGCTACTCTGGCCTCTGGGGCAAAGTTCTTTCAGCTCTTTCTTTCGTCTTTTGGTCTCCCCACATGGAACCACTAAATTTTTAAATTCTGCTTATTCCTTTAGTGAATGTCTTTTGATTGAACTCTTCCCTCTCCTATTTCCACAACCATTGTTCAGATTTCAGTACCATCTTTAAATCTGGCCACCAGACAAGATTACTGAGTGTCGTTTTCAGCTATGGTGCCAGTATTATTGACAGTGTGTTCTCTTGTTCACAAAAGTGTCATAACACTCCCTGTGTCCGCTGGAGGAAACCGACCTGGCAGTTCAGTGCTTGTTGCTCTTCTGGTCACACTTAGGTCCGCTTTGCAGCCTGACTGACACTGATTTCCTACCTGAAGCTGTATCTTTCTGTTTTTCCCTCTCCACAGGGTAGTTCCGTGTTTGAGTTTCAGCAGGATAAGAGAGTGTCGAAAAGAAAAGAAAAGAATAAAAAAAATAGATTGTCATCATGACCTTCCTATACAGATTTTAATAATATTTGGGTTTTTTCCCCTGTGTATAATTTATATAAAGCTGTTTTTTATTTGCTTGTTAAGAAAAATTTCAAACATCCACAAGAAGAGGAAGCGCAGAGTAGTGAGCACCTATGCCTTTATACTGATGTTACCCAGCAGTTGTCAGCTCATTGCCAATCTGTTTTCATGTGTATCTTTTTTTGTTCTGTTTCTTGAAACAGGGTTTCCCTTGTAGTTCAAGCTGGCTTTGAACTTGCTGTGTAGCCTAGGTTGGTCTCAAACTCTTGGCAAGCCTCCTGTGCCTCAGTCTTCTGAGTGCTGGGATTTCATCCGTGTCTCAACCTTATCATGCACCTCGGATTATTTGGAAGTATATTCTGGGCATCTTATTTCATATGTAAATATGGTTTATTAAGTGATTATGCTTTTAGTAACTGGACACCAGTATCACATCTGGAAAAAAGGAGACAATTCAATTAGTTTCTGCAGTTACCTCATATGGATTCTTTTAACTTGGTGTGTTTGAAATGAGATCCAAACAAAATCCATGAATGCAAAATTATGTGCTGTGACTCTTAATTTACCTTTTGTTCATTTTTGGGTTTTTTTTGAGACAGAGTCTCACTATGTAATCCAGGCTGGCTTTGAACTTCCAACAATCTCCCTATCTCAGCTCCCCGAGTGCTAGGATTAGAGGTGTGAGTCACCATGCCCAGGCTTAAATTACTTTTACTTTAGAAGTTTTTTCTTTTTATACATTTTATTTATTCATAAATCTCCCAATTGTTTGAATTTTTTTAACTCCCAATTTTTTTATTTAACATATTAAACTGTTTTGCTTAATATGTTCTCTGTTTTTCTAAGATTCACATTTAATTGTTGAGGTACAATATACTAATTTTAGGCAAATGAGCAATTTAATTTTTGTTTGAGGTAATTTTATTTTTTGTGAAGCTGTTGTTACTAAATCTGATTCAAGCAAAATAAATATGTAGCAATGTTCAATTTAGATTCATCTTTGTGCAGAGATAATGCAGAGTGCCAGTGAGTATGGCAGAGGCACTTTTGGAGCTAATGTCATATTTGAGAAATTAGCTGAGTGGAACCTTTATTTTGGGGGAAAACATAATTGATTTTACTCCATTATTAAGCAGTCCTGACTTGTTACTTCTTAGAATATGAATTTTTAAATACCGTTTCCTTTTCCATTTACTCAGCACAAACACTTCACTGAAGATATTCAAACAAGGCAGTACCGCTCCCTGGAGGTCCTGATAGGCTCTGGCTATGGTACCCCGGCTGACATCTGGAGCACGGCCTGCATGGTAATGTTCTAGTCATACTTGGCCTCCCCTTGTTATGTGGTAAAGTTTCAGGCTTTGCCTGTTTGCTAATTTTAGTAGGCCAGCATGTTAACGAGCAGAAGAAGAACTGATGGGTGACTTTTCATAGAAACTATAAACCCTGTGTCTGGGGAAGTCTGAATTGAAAACAATTGCTATGAGGCATTGTTGGTTTGGATTAGGAAATGAAAGTACCTATACCTTTTAGCATTGATCACTTTGCAAAACAGCATCTCCACGGGCATTTTTATAACTCATAAGGTATGATGCATAATCATTCATGGATTTATAAATTGCTTCTTTGTCCCTAGCAAGTAATCACATTTAATAGATGCTAAATGATTTTCCACAAGTAGCCTTACATTGGAATGTGGCATATTATTTCTTGAAATGGAGAATATGCCTCGTGATCCCTCTTTTACCAGTCTGTCTTATACGTTTGTTTACCTGTTTTTCTCCCACAAGATTATAGCGTCATACTGACAGGAATCTGTTTTCTAGGTTTAGCTAGCATGTTTTAAATAGGTACTTGCAGTGCATTTCTAATACTACCCAGAGTTTTGGCAGAGCCGATATGTTAGGGCATAGTTTCCCACAAGAATGTCTTCATTTCCAGTTCTGGCCTCCAGTTCCAGAGTCCACAAGCCACTGCACTTCTCACCAGCTGGCTATAAATTCAGAGGTTCCCACTGTGCTCTCAGTACTAGATTTCCAGGGCTGGAGGTACAGCTCAGTGGGCTAAGTGCTTGCCGCTAAGCACTAGGGCCCTGAGTTCGATCCCCGGTCCCGGGGGAAAAAAAAAAAAAGCATGTCAGTACTAGATTTCCAGTTTCATTCTGAAGAAAACAAAACAAGATGAGACACATAGGGTGAGGTCTGAGAGAATCCCACATGGGACGCTTCTGTGTGTTCAGGATATATCACCTGGTACACTGATTTGTATCACCTGCCAAGGAAGCTCAGCCCAGCTTCAAATACTCAGTGCTATTGAGACTTCGTTGGCTGGGGATTACTGACTTACTGGCCCCATGACTATGCTCATCCCTTGCCCTGTAGAAAGCCCAACCTTTTAATTATAAATTTGGTCTTCTCACTATCTATCAAGGAGTCCTGCCATGGGACAGCTTCTTAGTGTAAACTGAGGTGAGGTCCAAGAGTGAATAATATTGCGAATAAGTTTGAACACTTGGAAATTCCAAGGGTCTGAACGCTCCCTCCCAGGAAATGGGGATAAAGACCAAACTTTGTATGACAGTAGTTAGGAAAAATCAATGACCAATCAAATGAATTAACAGAAGCACAGTTAATGTTTAGTACTTTGGGGAAAACGTGAGAAAAAGGACAAACTGGCCGCTGCAAATGATTTTAGTATACTATATGTGCTACTGAAGCAAGTCTCCAGACTGTTTTAGGTTATAGATTCCTTTTATTCCTGAAAACGTTTTGTCTTTAAATGTAGTAGAATTAAGACCATGTTGTTAATGTAGTATGACCATGTGAGGTACTTCATTGTGGTATACACCTTTAAAGATAGAGGTCTCTCTGAAGTTAGATATGTAATAAAGTCTGTTTTCTTACTTATACTTTAAAGCTGTTTGTTTTTAAGAATTTGATTGATCTGCTAGAGGGAAATCCCAAGTGAGGAGATGCCACCATCTACAAAATATAGTTTACACAGGGTGTCTGATTTATGACAAAGAAGACGTATTAGCACAGCACAGTAGTGCACACCTATAATCCCAGCTCTCTGAGAGGCTGAGGCCAGAGGATCAAAAGTGAGCCCAGCCTGGCTGACTTTTTATCAAGACTCTGTCTCAAAATTAAAAAATAAAAAAGGTCTGGGAATGTAGCTCAGTGCAAAGGCCCTGAGTTCAAACCCCAGGATTACAAAAAGAAACAAAGAGGAGGTTCTATGAAGATACAGTTCTTAGCAATGGGTTATTTGCTGCAAGAAGGTGAAGACTGTGGTTCCCTTTTTATATCCCACACCCCTATTTTGTTCGCGGGCAGGAGGTCCTACTTGTTACGACTTTCAGTGGTGGGCATGAGTGAGACAAAGCGAAGTGGGAGGAGACCCCAGACACCCACCCCAAGGCCCTGCCACGGGGATTTTTCTTGAGTGGGGCATAGAGAGCACTTACCTGACATGAGACAATACCAGGAAAACTTGAGCCCTATTTGTTTCTTAAACTTCTCTCCCTCTGCCAATAAATATGGAAAATGTTGCTTTAATTTTGGTCAGAAATAAACCCTGGCCTATCAGAAGAAAGATGGATCATCCTGCATCCAGTGCAATTAATTGTTAGAAAGGTTGGGACCCTTTCCAAGAAGTAAAGAGACAAGTTGAGAGGTTGCTTACCACATCAGCAATTGAAACAAAGTTAGGTGGGTGGTTTTAAAAAGGAATAGCAGAAGATAACCTGTGAAGAGCATTAAGAATTAAAAACCTGCAAACATGAGGGCCAGGTACAGAGCACTGTAACTGACAGGATGGGATTATCTTCTTCTGGCCTTCGATTGTCTCTTCCCTCCTGCAGCGGGAAGGTCTGTGTGCTGTCCCCAGTTATCTACCTTTCTTGAAGTGATTACATTCTGGAACCTTACCTTTCTTATTTTTTAATCTCTGAAATTCAGGGCAGGGTTTATGGGAAATTGTATGAATGCAGCTGCACAGATTTAGTAGAGAAAATTACCTATCTATTTTTGCTCCATAGATTGCTGAGTGACAGATCAGTACTAAAAGTTAGAAGAGTACAATTTTACCTTTCACACACGTATTTGGAGCAGTGGAAATGGAGCAAAAAAATGGGAACAACAGGGTTTATGCTAGGTTATCTGTATAGAATTTATAAAGCTGCTAAAGGTAGAAAACTACCAAAATTTGTAATTTTTCCCATTGAGTTTTTCCTTCACCATCTGATCCCAAATCAGAGCTGTCTGTCCTTCAGCTTCATGATGAACTGGAGAGCCTACAACAAGCTCTGCTGCCCAAGAAGCCATAGCATCCCCGGCACCTGGAGGCAAGGGCTTGGCTGTGTGGCCTCACTCTGGGTAGTGGTACGGGTGAGCATAGTACAGCTTGGAGAAAGGTTGTCTTGTCATGAATGCATTGCAGTGCTTGAGATGATCAGGATTACTAAGTACCATCAACTCAGTCAGAATTGACCTGTGACTATAACTGCACTTTCGTGTTAGAGATTGAACCCAGGGCCTGTACACTGAGCTACATCTGCCACCCCTTTTTTTTAACTTTTTCATTTTGAGACTGAGTATAAATAACTAAGTTGTCCAGGCTGAGCTCAAACTTTTGATCCTCCTGTCTCAGGCTTGCAGATGCTAGGATTACAGGTATGCTGCACCATACCTGGCTAATAAGGCCATTTTTTAGAACTGCTATTGTATTTTTTTGAAAATCCATTTGTAATCAATGAGAAATTCTTATTGCCCTTATTATCTAGATGCTGTCCTTTCCATACTTCTTGATGTTTACTCCAAAAGAAGTCCCCTAAAGCCCGTTGAACACTGTCTTAATGTGCAAGAGGTTTTTGTGTCATAGGATGTGTGTCTTTTCCTGGCTGATGGGTACTGACCAGATGGTCATGTGGAATAGAGTGGCTCGGAACTCTCAATGTGGTACGGTTTATGGATTGTTTTCCATACAAAATTTTGACTGTACTTATTGTCAGATACTGAAGAGTCATAGAAAGATGTTTGACTCTGTGGAGTACAGGATTCTGTCTTTAGCCATGTGAAATTACAATGCCAGCAAGACCTGCTCTTCTCATTGAATAATTTTGTAACCTAGAACCCTTTAATTTTCAGTTGTACCCTTTTCTGACCAAAAAGAAGAACTAAAGAGGGCTGAATTGCTCTGGGGATTTTGCTTGTTGGCTTGTTTTTCCTAAGTGACATGTAATAATTGCACACAGTGCAGTGTGATTGTTCAGTAAACATTACAGTGTATAATGATCACATTCGAGTTGTTGCCATGCTTGTCTACACCTCAGGTATCATTTCTTTGTGGTAAGAACATTCATAATTTTCTCTTATAGTTATTTTGAAATATACAAAATATTGTCAACAGCAGTATCATTCTTTGTGGTAAGAACATTCATAATTTTCTCTTATAGTTATTTTGAAATATACAAAATATTGTCAACAGTAGTATCATTCTTTGTGGTAAGAACATTCATAATTTTCTCTTATAGTTATTTTGAAATATACAAAATATTGTCAACAGCAGTCTCTCTACTGGGCCACAGAGCAGCAGAACCCAGTTGTACGTGTGGCTTTGTACCCATCGTCCAATCTTCCCAGCCCCTGCTGGGTTTGGGTTCTGTTTGTTTGTATTTCATTGTTGTCCTTTGTTCATTTCCCACATAGTAATGAACACATTGGTAGAAGGTGAGTTTTTTCTTGTTTTTGTTTTTGGGTTTTTTTCTCTTCCCCATTTTATTAAAATACAGCCAGGGAGATAGCTCAACGGCACGGTGCCTTCCTGGCAAGCACAAGGTCCTGAGTTCAATTTCTGGTACCAAAAAATAAAACACAGATATGAAGGAAAATTCTTTAGTGATAAGCTGTTTTTAAAAGGGTCATCTGTAGATTTTTTCATGACAAAAGTTAATATTGAGTCAAATTTCTAAAGGCCTTTTTTTGATGCTTTCGTGTATTCTCTCTTTTGTAGGCCTTTGAACTAGCCACAGGCGATTATTTATTTGAACCTCACTCGGGAGAAGAGTACACCCGCGATGAAGGTGGGTCCCCTTGTCTGTGCTGCGGAACTTTCGCTTTCCCTGTGTGGCTAACACCGTGTGCTGGTAGTGAGGAAGGAGCTGTAGTGATCTTATTAGTGTGCTAGATACACACAAGCCCACTGCCAAAACCGCGTATCAGCTATGCCAGGTGTTTACAGAGGGTACTGAAGAGCTGTCATCCAGGGTTAAACTAAAATTTTTTGTCAGTTAATGTTTTTATTCACTATCTAGCTGTCTGCTTTTATAAGTCAGTGACTCAGTCTTTACCCCGCTTAAATTTACCTTGTCATCAGCTTTCAGCTCATTTATGTCTCCAACTTTGTTTGCAAATGAGTAATGATGATCTATGAACATTACTTGAATGCAGAGGCTCTGTTCTAGTAACATAAATCCTGTAACACCAGGGTTTTCTTTACTTTTTTAAGGTATTAGTGACAGTTAGAATTCCACTTTAAAGCAAAATACAATGGGGTTTAAGTTTGTGGTGCCCTGTGAGGAACAGCCACTCTGCCAAGCTTCTCCAGCTGAGATGCATGGAAGCAGACAGCTGTGTCTCATTTAGTTAATATGAATGGGAAAAATGGTTAGAGAAGTGTTTGACCTTTGTATGCTGTTTAGGGAGCATTTATTTTGTTTGCAGGAGTGAGGAGGGTCGCTTTGGGCACAGATACAGCACAGCACGGTGTGCAGAACATGTCCTTCCTGCGCGCTCCTCCAGGCTTTGTGCTCCAGGCACACACTGCTCCTCTCAGTATGCCCCCTCCATTATTAATAGGCAGTGTGAGGGGGACAGCTTGCTAATATGCCTAACGAACCCTGTTTGGAAAAGGTTGAGCTGCTTTCCATAGCTAAGTGCCTATTTTGGTAGCTATGGTTTGGACACGTGCGCATCTATATGCGATATTTATGTGTGCCTCTTACAATTGCTACCGATATACGTACTTGAGGTTTTGGAGTTTTTTGTTTGTTTTTGTTTTGGTCTTTTTGAGGCAGGGTCTCGCTGTGTGGTTCAGGCTGGCCTTGAACTCACTTTGTAGTCCAGGCTGGTCTTGAATTTGAACTCACGATGATCCTTCTGCCTCAGTGCTGGGATTACAGGCGTGCGCCATGATGCCCAGCACTTCCTTTTTTTCTCCCCTTTATGTTTTTTCTGGGTTATAAGTTTGGAGGTATATGTTGACAGTGTTTTTTAAAATGCCATAACATTTGTTTGGGAGGAGCACTTCATTTCTTCTCTCTCACTTCCCTAGGCTATAAATATTAATGTGTACAATAGTACACACAGTGGCTAGAATTACACTGACTAGGATCCCAAACTGCCAAACTGAAAATTACATGTAAAAAACCCAAGCGGGAAAAAAAGAGCCACCTTCCCTAGACATTTAGATCCTAATATTTCCTCCCTTCATTAGTCAGTATTGGTAGTTAGTAGATCAAACCACAACCCCTTTGTGATATTTTACTTCAGTAGCCTACAAGAGCAGGCTTGGCATAGGAAAAGTTTTAAAGAAATCATTACTTCGTGTAGAAGTTTATAGAAAAAGAAACAATGGCTTTTTTAGTCCTTGGTATTCTCATCTTGGTTCTTGTTAAGAGCAATTCATACAAAGACATTTTCAGGCCTTGCCTAACATCAGAAATTTCTTGGCCGTTAGGAACTTGTTACCAAACATAAATTCAATCAGTATTTTTCAAAAGTTGTAGTGGATTTATCAGGCCCTTTTAAAATAACACCCCTGGGTGCTTTATGAGAGAGAGAGAACAGATTCCCAGATGACAAGGGTGCCTCTAGCCATGATATTTGCCCTAGAAGGTACATAATTGGAAGGTTTTTTAATGAGTTCTTTAAACTCTTAATGATTTTATAACTATACGATTAAATGCATTTATAAAAGCTTACTTTGAGGTATTATCTTACTTTGAGGTATTACTTTTCAAAACCTCTTTGTGTGCTTAATTTCTATCACCTGAAACCTAATAGGAGCAGTAGCACTCGGAAGTTGGAGTCCTCCTCGCTTGGTAGCAAGCTCTCCCTCAGTGTCCGGCCCCGTCCCTGGCAGTGCTTACGCTCCATACTCATGCTTCGACAGTTACATGAGTCACGTGGGCTTAGAAATGTTAGTAGCCTACAGTCAATTTGTACTAACTTCTAATTAAGTAAAGTGTGTTGGGTGAATGGGGGCACCCCAGGCTGGACATGGTAAAATGTGAGTTTTCATTTGAGTTCTAGCATTTAGCCCCGAAGCTTCAATAGGCCATTTAGTTTTTCTGAAGTTCCATTTTTCTCACCTTTAAAATAAGATATTAATCTTTGGCCAGTCTTATAAAATGACTATAAAAACTTAATTGTATGTGAGTTAACTACATCAAACTGTGACTTTGTCATGAGCATTCATATATGTGATGTTTTATTCCTTCAAGCCCAGAATAGTACTATAAAGTAATAGCAGCTGTAGAACTCCTAAAGGATGTTGGCATTCTTTTTTTTTTTAACTCTACCTAAAAGTCTCACCTGAACCTAGATAAATGAACAAAATAAATGTGAAGTTATACATAGACCTCTGATCCAGAACGAGATCTGCCCACTGTGAGCTGGTAGCCAGCCACCTGAAATAATTCCTGGCTTTCCCAGGCTCCCCTTGAGTACCCTTGGTTTTATTTGAGTAACTTTTTAAACATCTGGTTCTTGAAAGGGCTGTTCATAAGCAAATCTCTTTTCCAGCCTGTCCTTGGTCCTGTTCTTCTTATCCTTTTGTAGACCACGTTGTGCACACTGTAGAGCTGATAGGCAGAATTCCAAGACACCGTGCCCTCGGTGGGAAATAGCCACAGGACTTCATCAGTCACAGAAGTAGAAGTACTAGCATGAGTCTCCATCTAGACTCCAGGGATGCAGCTTCAGGAAACTGAGTATTCACACCAAGATTGGTTTTAGTAATCACTCAATCCCTCAACTTTGTAGGATTTTTTTTTTTGGAATCAGTATTAGATGGGTACGGTCCACTTCCTCCCATTTAGGACAAAAAAAGTAAGACTAGAATGCTTTACAACGAGGTGTGTGCGCCATCCTTTCGACCAGTGTGTAGAGCTGCATTTGTCACTCCTGTTACATATGTCTTTTTCCCCCCCTTGAAATGTCTGAAACATGCAGATCACATTGCATTGATCATAGAACTTCTGGGGAAAGTGCCTCGCAAGCTCATTGTGGCAGGAAAATACTCCAAGGAGTTTTTCACCAAAAAAGGTAAAACAAATGTGTTTATTCCCAGATGTTAAAGGGTGCAAAAGTGTTTCAAAATGAAAAGGTAGGTACAGCTGGGTACATATTCCCAATACCCTAAGAAAGGTGCACTTTCCCATGTGGAAGTGTAACTTAGCGGAGAGAGGTGGAGTAGCATGATCCAGAGCAGCGGTGAGAGTCAGAGTGTCAGACCCTGACTGTGCACCAGTATGCTGCTTTCTAAATGCCATACAATTCACCCTCGTTTTCAATTAGTTAGTATGGTACGGTACCTGAGACATAGCTGGCTGCTTACTCCTACTACAACATTTCTGGAAAGTAGATAAATCTTTGCTGGTATTTGGTTGAAGAGCTGCCCCTGCTAAAGGGAAAAGAGTTTAGCAAGTAAGCTTATATCAGGAACTACATCTCACTGACCTTTGTATCCTAGCGTCACCTAGCAAAATCACTTTGACACATTAGTCATATAAGCTAATTTAACATTTTTCCATTTTATAAGATTATATGAGTACATATTAATGAAAGAAACAATAAACTCTTACTTTTGAGTTTTTGACTGTTAATGTTTCTTACCCATTCCAAATAAAACAAATGTGGAGACCTATCCTAGAAAATCTAGAGTACCATACTGTTTGGCCCCTTTTTCTCCATTATGCCACAATTCTCCTTTTCCTTACAACCTCTGTACAAGTGCCACAAAAAAAAAAAAAAAAAAGATTTTTTGAACCCTGGACAGGGAGCATCCTCAGACACATTACCCTTTCCTAAACCTTTTGGGTAGGAAAATGGTGAAATGCTTCAAAGAGTTCTTCCTTGTGTGCAAGAGTCAGATGAAGTTGTGTGTGTGTGCCAACTAGGTGATAAAATAGCTATTTGCTGCCCACAGAAGAATCCAAATAAATGTCATTCATGAAAAAATTCTCAGCATTTACTTTAATAGCCATTAATAATTGACCAGCTTAGCCAGGCATGGTGGTGCACACCTGTAATCCCAGCACTCTGGGAATCTGAAGCAGAAGAATCACAAGTCTGAGCCAGCCTGGGCAGCTTAGTGACTTAGAGAGACTCAGTTTCAAAATTTAAAAAAGGAATGGGGGATGTGGCTCAGTGCAAGGCCCTGGGTTCATTGCCCAAGACCACCAAAAAAGAGGCTGTCTTAAAAAATTTCTCACTTGAACCAGGCACAAAGGGAAATGCTTGTGCCAGCTAATCAGAAGGCTAAAGTAGGAGGATCATTGAGCCCAAGGGTTTTTGACCACCCTGGGCAACACTGTAAGACACTGTCTCCTAAAATTGTCACTTGAGGGTTAGGAGTGTAGTTAACCCAGTGGTAGACGACTTGCCTAGAATTCACAGGGCCCTGGGTTTAATCCCCTGCTCGAATTGCTTAAAAGAGGCAGTTAGAGTCTGATGCTGCTATATCTGAAATCCATATTTTTAATCTTGTTGCTTTTATTCATGTTGACATAGTGTTAACTCTATTTTAAAATCACTGCCTCAGTTTGAAGCAACATTTGCTAGATTACTGAGGCCTCTCCCCAGAAAAATACAAGCAGAAGTGGAGTTCTGGGGATTTGTTTTGTGGTGCTGGGGACAAACCAAGGGCCTCAACATGGCAGAGAATTGCTCTACCACTTACTCCACTGCCAGCCCTTTTAATTTTTCTTTGAGAGGCAGTCTTAGCATATTGCCCAGGCTGGCCTTGGAATTTGCAAACCTCTTACCTCTGCCCTCTGATTAGCTGACGTTACAGGGCAAATTGTTCTTAATATATGAAAATAGACTGCCTCTGGCATCGTGTGAGACCACACACAGGCCTTGTGTATGAGGATGTAGGCTTTTAGGGTTTACTGTAGAAAGTAACTAGTTCCTGATTTCCAGGCATGCCCTAGTTGAACTGAAACCAAAAAATTCCTGAAATTAGGGGGGAAAACATCTTGAGTTTTCAGGGCTGTGTGAAAAATAGAGGCACTTCTTGAGATTCTAGGTTAGAGAGGTGGTCCATGAATGGAACATTAGATTCTGATTGCAAAATTTGATTCTTCATGGACTACGTGGATTAGCTCCTGGATTTCCACAGGAGGATCTGTCCCTTGTCATTGTTCTTTCATACTGTCTTCACCACAGGTGACCTGAAGCACATCACGAAGCTGAAACCCTGGGGCCTGTTTGAGGTTCTGGTGGAGAAGTATGAGTGGTCTCAGGAGGAGGCAGCTGGCTTCACAGATTTCCTTCTGCCCATGTTGGAGCTTGTGCCCGAGAAGAGAGCCACCGCTGCCGAATGTCTGCGGCATCCTTGGCTCAACTCCTAAGCCGCAGCCCCGTCCCACAGCAGCAGAGATCACTACACTGACCGGCCGCCCTCCTCTCCAGGCATTTTCCTCTTTTCAGGGGGAAGCCCTTTCTTCAAGGGTTTCTAGGTTTCTTTTTTTTCCTTACTCCAGTATGTTCATTTGGGTTTGCTTCCTTGATCCTGTGGAGATCCCCACTGCCTTTGGGTGTCCCGGATAAATTTGGCCTTGGTGGGGCTTGCCAAAGACCAATGAACTAAAAATGTGAAACAGCCTCTTACCTGCTACCCTTGCCTTTCCATCAGCACATCCTGTAAATTGTAAGCATCCTCTTTCGAAAGAGCTGTGAAGATCTATGGGCCCATCCTTTTATTCACTGACTCTGAGAGTCAAACTTTCTAGCATATATATTATTGCCAGCATAAGGATGAGGAAGGAGGGGAATGATGTCAAGTCTGTGTACAACAGAGACATTAAACTTGCTCTATCCAGGCTATATCAGGTTCCTGGATTGTTTCTGTTGATCTCTGTTTTTTTGTTTTTTCCTGCAACTTTTAAACTACTACCTTTTTGAAAGAGCTGTATAAACACCACATTTGAGTGCCGTCCTATCACAGTTCTGAGCGCTGTCATATTCCTTTCCTCCTCTGGTAACTCTAGATTCTCAAGTCTTCGGTCTAATTTTTAATGTAAACAAAAATGGAACCATTGAATACTCTTTTCTTGAGAACCTCTTATGCTCAAACACCCCTATGTGTCTTCTATTACCCTAAAAGCAAGAATTACTTTGACTGTTTGATTTTTTGTTTTCTAAATCCCTGGTTGGCACTTTACCCAACACACTTGAGTTTACTGCCCCATAACTAAAAACTCAGGATGACTCTGAATGGAGGTCTTGGTTTTAGAGCTGCCCATCTAAGGAGGAAATGTTCTAGAGGTCTGATTGTTTTCCAAACAGTTCTCTGATTTTATTTAAAGCTTTTCAGTTGCCCATAAGTGTGGTTTTGAGCGGTTTCCTTCGGGGGCTTGGTTGTTACCATTCTCGTAGTCTCAAGAGTCTTGAATAAAACTTTGGGTAAAACAACCAAGGGGGGGGGGGTTGGCACTTTTTTCATTGGCTGGTTTTGCCCATTGACTTTAGGGTTAGCCATTCTCTGCTGCTATTTCCTTATATAATGTAAGTTTATACCTGTAATTTTGAGATGATTGAAATGTACTTGAGGCTTTTTTCCACTTAATGCAAAAGGCTTTGTGAATTTCATATTAGGATTGGCCTCTCGTAGACTTGCCCAGCCATGACATGCTCCTTGGATAACATTGGGCAGTAAGAGAAGGGCAAGCTTGGGGGTCATAGCTACTTACTCAGCACGGACCAAGTGGGCCTTGGAGATGACAGCATTCCCTGGAAGGAGCTATGGAACTCTTCATGTTACAGAGAGCCAATGAGGGGCAACATGAGGCCCTGCTGGCAAGCTACCAGTGAAGTTGTCGGATGGATAGCCAGCTTGCTTTGTGGGAGGTGGGAATCCGTTCCTGTCATTTACCACCACCAGTGACAAGGTAACATGGTGGTGCCCTTGTGCAGTCTATTTAACTCTTACACATATTACTCCAAGGGACTGGCCAGCCATTCGTCGGATCTTTGATTGGTTACTCCTGAAATCAGACATGTTCCTGTAGAAAGAATTTTAAGTCAGGCTATCTATGCACCTATCAAGAATAGAGAACAGATGATCTCAACGGCAGGGAGATTCTTCAGCAATCCTAATCTACTCTGGGTTGTCAACTGTATTCACATCTAAAGCAATAGCAGAATTAACTGCAATCTCTCCTACTTTGTAAAATCCCCATGGTGGAATTACAGACTTCTGGTGATGGTGTTAATGTGAAATAACCAGAAGACACATAAACGAACAGAGGCTCTATTTTAACAATGGACGTGACAGGAATTTTTAATAGGAGAGAGAACCTACAACTGTGTTTTGGAAATCTGTCCCATTAGATAAGGGCTTTGCCCCCTATCACTTAAGGAGCCAGATAAATTAGAAGACCTGAAAAGAGGCAATTGGACACCTCAGTCTTCGGTTTACTCCACAAACCTTTTTTGAGCTCAATCCTAACACTGTCAAATTACCATGATCTCACTAAAGAATTTCTATTTGCTGTTAGTTAAAAATAAAGCCCTGATACATTTTTTATTCTTTCTACTGAGTGCATTGTCTGTTTTCTTTACAAATGCAGCACAATAAAGTATTTAATAACCTACGTGTTTCCAGACATTTCTGTTCATTTTTGCCCAAGTTGATCTGGCCTGAGCAGTTGGAAGAAGAAATTGAACATGCTTTTTGAACTTAACTATACCATTTGTAGGGTGTGTGCATGGGTGTGTATTTTAGAGTGCTAATGCAGCATAGGCAAAATGCAGATAACTTACACAAACTCTCCCTGAAGCATTGAGCTGATTAACAGCATTATATATAGGTTTTCATACACTTGTTTAATTTATCCCTTAAATTCATGCAGCTAC
Source organism: Dinomys branickii (assembly GCA_004027595.1). Classification (NCBI taxonomy): domain Eukaryota; kingdom Metazoa; phylum Chordata; class Mammalia; order Rodentia; family Dinomyidae; genus Dinomys; species Dinomys branickii. The sequence continues at coordinate 33,223 of PVLD010012193.1, read as the reverse complement.
TAGACCAGAGTAAGCATATTTCTAAGGCTTCTGATAAACTTATCCAGAGGTAGGTGGACTGTGTGTACCGGCAGTGTTTGAGTGGGCCTTGTACTCATTCCTGTTAACTACTTCCCCCTAAAAAGAGCACCTTGTTTTAGTTTGCATATTAGATTGCTGAAGAGGCAAAAACTTTTTTTCATGCGTTTTTGTGGACTGCATTTAATTTGCCTAAATTACCCAGAATTCTTTTGGAGTTCTTATTTGATGACTTAGGACTTTTTATTAAAGGTGATGAATTTTTGTCATCATTGCTTCGTATATTTTTCCGGGTTTTAATCCCCCCCCCCTTGGAGACGGGGTCTTGCTGCATAGTTCAGGCTGCCTTGAACTCACTTACGTGAGGCTGGCTTTGAACTCATGGCAGTCCTGCCTCAGCAGTGTGAGTGTACCACCATGCCCTGCCTGCCTTTCATTTTTTATTTTTTCATATATTGCTGTTTGTATTTCTTCATCTAAAAAGTGTATTCATCTCCAATGCCCATCTTGGGATTGAATCTTTAAATTTGGGAGGTCTGATTTTTTATTTTTTTTTATTTTTATTTTTATTTTTAGTTCTTTATATGTTCTTGATAGTAAACCTTTGCAGAACATCTGGCAAACATTTTTTCCCACTCTGGGTTGTCTTTCCCTTCGCTATGTGGATGGTTTCTCTTGTCAAAAGCTTTTTAATAAGATGAAATCTTAGTTGTTGATTCTTTGTGATAGTTCCTGTGTAATCTGGGGTTTTATTCATAAAACCTTTGCCTACACCAGTGTCTTCAAGAGTTTTACCTATTGTATCTTCCAGCAGATTTAATGTTTCTGTTTTAATATTTAGATCTTTGGTCCATTTCAAATTTAGTGCACAGTGAGAGGTATGGGTCCAATTTCAATCTTTGGCATGTGCTGAGCTGTTTTTTCCAGCACCATTTATTAGAGACTACCTTTCTTCCACTGTGTGTGTTTCTGCCTGTCATTCTTGTGGTATTTTTAGTGTTTTCATAGAAAGTGCTTTCCCACCTATCCTTGAACTTCCATAAACTTATAGTGAATTGGTTTTAATTACACAGTTTTGAGACATCCAGTGTGATGTTGCCTGGCCATGTGACTTAAAAATGTTTGGAATTAATTTGGAAATGTTTTGGAAGACTGGCCAAAAAGGCAGCCCTTGTATGCTACAAACGATACTGGAAACTCTGATTGGAGCCTGGAAATTCGGAGCACTCATGGAAATGCTACCGGTTAAGATGAAGCTCAGGAGGCCTCAACTGAGAAGGACCGCACTGGCTGCTGGGTCCCAGCTAGTGTGCTGTGCTTTGAGAGAAGTTGGTCTGCATTTTGCTTGTGTTTGGAGATACTACCTGGTTGGAGAAACAAAATTCCAGTATTGCTGGGATGATGGCATGTTTGCTGTTGAGAGCTTTTGGCCAGATCTATGTTTGATATTAACAAAAAGTCAGTAGAATGATACAAAGTATTTGGCCAGAGGTGGTGCCAAGGGAGCTTTGCATTATAAGGATGAAATAGCAGAAAACATGGTTGCTAAGAACAGGGCAGTGAAAACATAAGCTAAAATCTTTTACCCAGAGAAGAGTATATTTGTTGTTTTTTGTTTTTGTTGTTTTGATAAGAGTGTATTTGAATTGCAGGCGATCCTCAGTTTTTAGTCTTGCCATGCATTATAAAAATTAACAGGACTGTGTTTGTAATAGTTCTTTTAATGTTTTTATGTTTTAGATATGTTTGTAATCAGGTTAGTTAAAGTATTGTCTTTTAACCTTGAATCTTGGTCACCATTTGAATATTTTGGCTTTGGTAGAAAATACAAAAAAAAGAATTATATATATGTGTGTTATATTAATGTAAATGTGGATAGACCAAGACATGTTAATTTTTCACTAATCTGTCACTACAGACCACAGATTAAGGAAGTGTGTATAGCTATCAAGTTGACCAGGGGTGGATTGTAGTGGATTGATAACTGGTGGTCAACTTACAGCCCCCAGCTGAACTGAGTACGCGTGGTGCTAGGTGTGGGAGGCCCACCTGGGGACTTTTGCCAGCTGCATAAGCGGCAGGACTGGAAAAGGAAAAGCTATGGCTGTTGGGAGCAGAGAAAGGCTGTTGGAGATGGTGGAAGCTGTTGGTTGTTTTTGAGGAGCTCATCATGCTGGCTTTCCAGATGAACTTGGCCGTTTTCATCCTCTTGAGGAGCTCAGGACCTTGTTGGCACTGAGAATGGCTTTGGTTCACTTGTGGGGAGCTCTGGTCCTCACTCTTGAGCATCACTTCCTGGCTCCAGAGGGGAAGATGGTGTGCTGTTGGTCTCCAGGAGAAGCTTGCTGTGTTGGCTTCCCTGATGGGAACTCAGCCATCTTGATCATTGGAGGAGCTCAGGACCTCACTGTTGCTGAGGATGGCTGTGGTCCTTCCAGGGGAGCTCTGGTTCTCCTGAACATTGCTTCCTGACTCCAGTGAAGATCCCTGCTAGCAGAGATCCTTCATCCTGCTGGCACAGACTTTCTAGATTCCACCACTGACCTTTGGGCCTTCACAGTGAACATCCATGAAACAGGTATTGTGTGAGGTACTGTTATGGGCTCTGGGCTTCCAGTTGGATTCATGGGAAGCATTATTATGAGCTCTGGGTCTTAAGTTGGACTCATATAGGACATTATTGAGGGATCCAGGCCCTCCGCTGGATTCCTGGTCTGTAGTGTGTGGACAGATTTCCTGCACTCTGTTGTATATCGTTCTTTGCGTGACTATGATAAATAATCATATAAAGTATTTGTCCTGTATTATACATAGTTTCCTTGCAAAATAACCCCCAAACCAACACACTGTGTGTTTATAATGTTGGCCAGAATGTAATCTGTTGAGATTGTTCTCAGCATTTACCAGACAAGCAAGTTGAGGCAGTGCCTCCAAGCTCTGTATGAACATGTTCTATGGAACTCCCAGGGCTTGAGGAAGCCTTTAGTGCTGCTATAGGAGAGCTTGTGGCTGTCTCAGAAGAGCCAGCAAATCGTGTGTCCACAAGGAAACTACTTAGCTGCTCCATATGAGGAAAATTTAAAATTGATGGTTTACTGACAATGCTATGAACTTATATTTACTTTTTTTAAAGACAAAAGAATGGAGACATATAAACCAGAATAACACAAAAACAATACAGGAATTAGAAAATTACAGAGAAGATAGTAGGAAAATAGCACTGGATGCTGTATTACATAATGTTATCTTTGCATTTGTTACCCAACAGTTACACAGATGATGGCTCGTTTGATTAATCAGTTTTCTCCACCATCATATCCGTTGTTCTACCACCCAATCAGTCATCTTCCCTGTGATAATAACTGCACTTTTTGGTTTATTTACTCCCTCAGGCTCTCACATTGGGAAGAGACATGGCTGTTTCAAATTATGCTGTAACAAACATGGGTGCACACACATTGCTATGGCAGGAGGTGGAAAAGCACCCATCCTCAAAGACAGTAGATAGGCAGGGAACTGGGTTCACTATGGTCAAGCCCTCAAGGCCAGCAGGTCTGGTCAAGTAGGCAAGGTTACCCACTGAACTGCCAGGGCCCTGCCTCCATACAGCGCATCCAGAGGCCTGGTCGGGTCCTCAGGGTGGTCCCAGTGGACCACCAGGCTCCACCACGTCGAGGTGCTCCTGGGGGTCTAGTCGATCCACGGGGTCACCCCAGCAGACCACCAGGTTCTGCCCTGTCACCACACTTCTGGTGCCCCAGTCCAGGTCTTCAGGGTTCTCATGTAGCCTGGAGGGAGCCCCCTCCCCCCTCAGGCTGCTGAGCTCCCTGTAAGGCCCCCAGGGTCCCCTTATAGGCCACTAGCGTCTCCCTGCAGGCTGCCTATGACTGGAGGCTATCCCCACCCAGCTAGAGAAACGTGCCTGCACCCTCATTCCAGGTCTTTGCCTCCTCGCACCTCCCGATCTCCAGCATTGCCACTCCCTGCCCCTTGCAGCTGGGCATTGGGCACACTTACAGTGCTGGACACAGGTGGCGTGAGGTGTCCCCCACCTGTGCTCACTGTGCTAGTCCAGGGTATGTACTAAGTTTAGTTCTAGGAAAGAATTGGAGGATTTTCTCAGGTCTGCTGTGTAGAATATGTTGTCTCTTGGACTCTAGGACTGCAGCTTTTTGTGTAATTTGTCACTATGGGTTTATACAAGGTTCATATATGCAAACAGTATGAAGTCCCACCTGGTGCTCATATTAGTAGTTTAGGGTGAGTCCTGAAGCCCATGGACTCAGCCCAATGCTGTCAGGAACACATGTTGAGTGCTCTGGTCACCAAGACTCAAGGTGCTCAGAGAGGAAGTTCAGGGTGGGAGCTGAAGCCCGGTAACTCAGCTTTGCTTCCTGCTTCGTATGAGAAGGGCGTGGGGCCATGTGGTCCACCTCCATCTGCAGCTCTCTTACTGTTGTGCTCCAGTTCCTGTTCTTTGGCTGGATCCCTGGGAATTGCTGTGGCCCTGGGGTTGCTGCCACTGCTCTCTGCTGGTAGTTGCTCACACAGTGGAGAGATAGGAAGTCATACCTCGAGGCAGGCGTAGAGCTGGATGTGGTGGGCTGTGTACTGGTTGCTTTGACTCTGCCTTTCCTCAGGGCGCTGATTAGAAAGGTTTCTGCAGAGTGGAGATTCTGTTTTAGTGACTGTTGTAACTTCTCATCCTCACACTGGGTTCAGCAACACCTCCCAACTGCTGCTGCCTCTCTTCCAGGCTCCTCTTTCTCTACTCCAGTTTTGGACCAGCTCTCGGAACTCTACTCTCCCCTGGCCAAGTCAGGAGGCTCCTGAGAGCACTAGCGTCCAAAGCTGAAGCTGTAAGTGCCAGAATGAGGGAGAGGGCAGAGGGTGTGTATGGAGCAGTGACTCCTTCTCCGCCTCCTCTTCCTCTGCGCCCTGGTGGCCCTCCGAGGTTTTCCTCCAGGAGAGGTCTTGTTTGCTCTTTCTGAGGGCTTCAATTCTCATTTCATATCCTTCCTGGGTCCATGGGACCCATTTCTCTCCTTGTCGTTCTCATGCTGCTATATTCCAGTGTTTGGGTGGTGATCCTCCCAGAGGATCTTTCTCTGCTGCTTACCTGGTTGCCATTTCCCAGTTATATTTACTTTTTAAAAAAGCCCTCGTGATGGCAGAGAAGCCCATATGCTCAGGTCCCTGGTAGTTGGCAGGAGAACTGATAACTATACTCTTACAGTCTTTAGGGAAGTAATACAGAAAGATGGCTATAAACTGAGGTCTACTGAGGAGGAGGATTTCTTTTTTTCCTGTCACTAAAGACATTTTTATTTTTTTGGTACCGGGAATTGAACTCAGGCCTACGTGCCTGCCAGGCAGGCACTGTGCCCCTTTGTTATCTCCCCAGCCTATAAAGACTGTTTTTAAAAGTTCGAATTGACTCTCCATGAGAATGCATTCATCTTTACATTCTTGCAGCAGTATTAACTTCCATAATCCAATTAAAAATACAGAAATTTTGAGATTGTGCTAAATTTAGAAATTTTAGCCAAGGAATTAAGTTTATCTTAGTGTCTGGTGCTGATGACAGACTGCAACACTTTTGGGGGAATGGTTCCTAATACTGTATATAGATGGTCAATTTGATTTTACAGCATGCCATGTTAGATTTTTATCATATCTTTCCTGTTCTTAATTCTGATGTAGTTATTGCCCTTTTAAATACAGTACAATCCTTATGCTCTAAATGGTAGGACTGGACTATTTACAGAAGTGCTTCCTTCATAGTTGTGCCGCTAACACATCATATGCACTGCTTGCTTTAGCTTGACAAGCTACGGAAGGCAGTGGTTGATGTTGGAAATACATGGGTCCTACCGGAAGTGTGAGGTGAGCATTGAAGGATTGAAGCTTTTACAGCATCAGTGTACTGCAAAACACAGCTCCATAAGCTTGTAAGGCTACCAGAATAACCGTTCGTGCCAGTAAACCATTCTGATAAATGTTCATTTCAGCAGAAAATTGGCTACATAACTGAAAAAATAACTTTTAAAAGAGCCCTAGTGATTCCTGCCTCATGGTTTTCATGCCCTTGTGTCATCTGCATGGCTGGAGTGTGGGGCTGTGCGTTTTGAGTGTTCTAACAGAGTAAGCTGAAAATGGGACAGCATTTCTAATAAAACTAGGTTACTGGTAGGCTGTGGATTGCCCCCTCCCTCTTTCTCATTGTTTCTGTTTTGGGACAGGATATTGCTCTGTAGTTCAGGCTGGCCTTGAATTCACAGCACTTCTGTGAGTGCCTCAGCCTCCCAAGTTGCAGGCATGAGCTACACCACATGCCTGGCCCCTTCTCTTTTCAGTCTTTGTTCTGAGGAAGCAGCTGCCAATGTTGAGTGGCCCCAGAGCGGCAGCCAGCCAGCAAAGAACTGAGACCCTCAGTGCAAACAACCCAAGAAACAACCATGCAAACAACCAGAGTTTGGGATTGGATCCAACATAATTACAGCCCTGTAAGAAAGCAGGAAGCGAAGATGCTTAGCCTTGCTGGAATTCCTCACCCGCAGTAATTGTGAGATGAGTGTGTTAAGCCACTGAGTTCTATAACAATTTGTCAGCACTAGGTAACTAATACGGAGCTGTAATACAGTGAAAGCGTTGAGAATTTCCTTTGCATTCCCTCTTCAGCTGGAAAAGACTAGTCCTTTGAACCTGCCTTGTCAGGCTGCTTGCTGTGGAGCGGGAGCACCATGACTGTCCCTACCCCCAGCCTGCAGCAGCCAGGCAAGCCAGAAAGGAGAATCAGACAGCTTGGTAAGGGGGTGCCAATTTCATGGAGTTTTATTCTGTATACTTTCAAGAAGGAGATTCAAGGTGCCTTTAAAAACTTATCTAAAGGTAAAGTCTCTTGAAAAGAACTGATAGATACTTGAACCAAAATCATTGTTATCAGTGAGGTTAAAGTTCATGTTCTTACAGCAAAAGGTGATATGCGGGGCCACGTGACTCAAACATTTTCAAGTCCTTCCTGAGCACCGGCAGCTGATTAAACGGCTTCTGTTTTGGTGGGACTCACTTTTCTGGCAAGAGTAAGGTGTGGGCAGGGCAGATGCACCACAATCACCACCTCCAGGAGCTTCTGTGGACTGCCATGATTGCCGTATCAGAGAAGTAATTTGGGAGTGGAGAGACGTTTCAGAAACTGTATGGTTGGAAAGGTGAGGAAGCTACAGTATTTCTCAGATTCTGTTGTTTCCCCAGGTTGCATAGAAGAAGTGCTTGTGATTTACAATTTTTCAGCAAAAGAAAATATAAATAGGACTGGTCTTGTAAACCAGCTGCTAGGGAAAAAGTGACAGCCAGATTCCATGACTGTAGTTCTCATCGCTGTGTCACTGGGACAGCAGTGGGCTATTTGTTACTAGTGCAGCTGAACTGAACAGGGGACAACGTAATTGGTTGTCAAGGTGCATTAAGTGTCCCAACAGCGAACGATAAAATCACCCATGTCACTTGAACCAGCAAGATTATAGTTCTGTCCAGCATTTACTCCCCCCACCTGTGAAAGACTAGTTTGCACAATAGTTTTCTTTATGGATTGACTGTAAATGAACAAAAGCCAGATCCTGCTCCTCAGGCCCAGGCACTGCAGGTCATCAACAAAGCCTTGTCTGTGCACACCCCGAGGCAGGGCATTTACTACAGTGAGGTGTGACCTTAACGGGTGCTGGCAGGAGATTCATTTAGGGTGCCAGGTCCAAGGTGTGAATGACATCTACTGAATTCCTATAACATGACTGGGACATAAGTAACATGTCTGAAGCTGGTAGCCAGTTCTGGTTGTTAGGATGGGCACTAGGATGAGCTGTAATTTTATTTGTTCCTAGGGGTGGGGTCTCACATTTGTCTCAAGTTTTTTTGTTTTGTTTTGTTACCGGGATTGTGCGTGGTGCTGGGACGGAATCCAGGCCCTCAGCAGTGCTCAGGAAGCGCTCTGCTACTGAGCTGCCCCAGCCCTGAGCCCTTGGGGGTTTTAGGCCCTATGCTTACCTACTCTTCATTAGACTTCCAGGTAGATGTTAGAGGACTCAAGTTCTGGTGATCTTTCCTTACCCTCTGAGCAGCCAGGTGAGAAAAAGGGGAAAAGCAAAGGACACCCAAACCCTCGGCCTGAAGTGACCCAGCACGCTTCCTGTCCCCTCTTTTTCAGTAGCCCTTGAGCAGTTGGTGTTTGTGTCTCCAGATGAGGGCACCCATTAGCAAAGCCCCATGGGGCACAGGATCTGGCCCTGTGAGCTCGCAAGAAGAAAAGGAGCCCCCGTGGGTGGTTGCCGTGCTGCTCCGTGGCTGAGTTTCTTTGGTGGGAGTGTGCAGGCCTTCGCGGGAAGTGTTCCTCAAGCAGCGGCAGGTTTCTTTCAGGAGACGTGCACTCTAATCCTAGGGTGAGAGGCTTTGGGTCCCAGGACTGTGGTAGCCAGGGACAAGAAAGCTGAATGGAAAGAATTTTCATATTGGAAGAATTAGGTTCCCTATTTTCCTTTGGGAAATACATGATCTGTGAGGTAAGAAGAATATGAGATTTGCAGCATTATAAAACATTTTAAAAAGCTAATTTAAAACAAAAATGTTTGCTCACATTTTAACTTTAGTTCTATTCAGACATAGGAGTGTCCTCGCTTGTGGATTAGTATGCATTCACAGGTGCTCCGGTCTTTCCTGACAGCAGTGGTATAGATGTACAGTTATGCTATGACTCGGAGATGGTACTGGAAATGCAGCCGCACCAGCAAAATACTGTCCACAATAGCAACCCCATGTGTCTAATAATGAAGGTCTAGTGGCTTGGTTTGGTTTTGGGGTTTTTTGTTTTGTTTTTTGTCATTTTAAAACAGGGTTTTGCCAGGCAGCTTAGGCTGGCCTTGAGCTTGCTTTGTAGCCCAGGCTGGCCTTGAGCTTGGAGCAGTTCTGCCTCAGCCTCCCAAGTGCTGGGATTACAGGCCTGCACCACCTTGCCTGACTGAAGGTCTGGTTTAGAAAACATCAATATAGCAGTGCTATGGAACTTGTGGCTTTAAAGAACTTTAATAATGAACATAACAAAAAACATGAAGAAAAAGATGTTTCAGACCCTCTAATACAATACTTTGCTTCTCAAAGTATGTTCTGTGTCCTAGGAAGCTGATTAGAAAGGTGGTATCTGCAGCCCCTTGCACAGCTGAGTCAGAATCCACATTTTGCTAAGACCTCCAGGTGAGCGCATACTGAAGTTTAAGAATCATGTTCTAATGAGCTGGGAGTGTATTTATACTTACTTATAATTTGGCACTTTGCAAAATAAAAACAGTTGGAGATAATCCCTCCTGCCCACACAGCCTCACCTTGCCTGCTGTGGGCCTCAGCTGCTAGGGAGCGCTCGCCCTTAGCTCCCTCCCTCCATCCCTCCGTCCCTGTCTTTCTTTTTTTGTATTCCTTAATGTTAAGCCACAAAATTTTGGAAACAGACAACAAATACGCTCTGCTTCCTTTTTGAATCAGATACTGAAACTGGTTAACTCACTGTTTTTCTTTTTTGCCTTAGCTATCAAGAAGCTAATACTCAATATAGTCATTCTATTAGCCTAGCTCTCTTCATTACTTTGTTCTGTTTCTGACTTTCTGCTTTATTAGGTTTTCTAGTATATTTATTACAAATCACTTAAAATTCTTTCTTAAAATAAACCTATCGGATACAAGTTCTAAAAATAATCTATTCTTAATGTGCAACTTATAAATGCTCAGTGAGTGATAAAACAGGTCCGTTACCCTGAACCAAAACCACTGAGCCAACAGTGTTTGAGAATGCACATGCGGGACTGGAAGAGGCAGTGCGCGTTCTGTGTATTGTGGTGCCTCCCTCCTCACGGGAGTGGGGCGTCTGCCAGGCAGAACACTCACAGGTCTGTCCCGCTCACCCCTGTATCTCCTGGAGTTGGTTTAGGTATTTTTTCCTCTTGTCTGGCTCTGGGCAAGAGCTGGGAAGTGAATTGACTGCGCTGTCCCCTGGCAGCCTAGCCTGGGAGCGAGGCTCCCTCAACCGCGGCTGCTCAGCCGCCAAGGGACACTGTCCTCCTCCCTCACCCTGGATGTGTCGTCATCAGCTTTTGCAGTTTTCAGTTTGTCTGTTAATACAGTACAAACTAATTAGCCAAGCTGTCCTAATTTTTGCAGTGAAGGTATGAATATGCACAATAAATAGGATAAAGACTCAATATTGCTCTGTCTGCTCAGGCCAAGTTTTGTTGCCAAGTGACTTGGCTGCAAATTTAAAAAGCTTTAGCTTGTAGAACTCTTTGGATTTCAGATTGCACATAGGAGAATATAGACCTGCAAAAACAACACTTTCTCTCAATCTCTCTCTCTCTCTCTCTCATCTCAGTTTTTTCCCACTGTAATCTCAAAATTTAGCCTGGCTGTACATCAACTCCCCTCCAAAATTAGTCTCCCTTCTCAGCTACCTCTAGCTTTGGTATTACTGTTTTTTTGTCTACCCAAGTTTAAACCTCTGAGTTCTGCTGGGTCCTTCTTTTCTGCCCTCAGATACCAAGTTTCAGTTCTCACTTCAAGGGCCTCCAGTGTGAAACTTCGCTTCCTGTTCTTCCTGACATCTTATTGGTCACCTGGACCTCAGACCCACCTCTGTACCCCTGAGCTTCCCCTGCAGCCCACTCTACACTCCTCTATAGGTCTGACCTCTGCCTTTCTCAACACCTTCCTCGTTCAGAAGTAATAAATGATCCCCGCAGCCTATGGAATAAAGCCCTGATTCTCTGTCCTTGGACACCCGCTGAAACAGGCTCATATAGTTTCCCTAAGCCTCTCATGCCTTTTGCTCCCCCGGAAACCCTCCTCCCCAGCGAGAACAATGCTCACCCTTACTTTCTGAAATACAGTGCACCGTATTCATTCCTTCTCCATAGGCCTTTTGAATAATCTGTTTCGTGACCTGGAGTGCCGCCTTCCTCCTCCCCAACCAACTAAACTGTTATACCTCCTCCACAGCCCGGCCCAAGGACCGCCTCCGTTGGAAGTGACTGCCCAGTACTTTGGAACCAAACTTACGCCTTTTATTTTCCTCATTTTCTAACGCACTTACTTTTTTGGGCCATACAATTAATTAGATTCAGTCATGGCCCACCATAATCTCTTGTGTGTTTCTCCTTTTCTGAATAAGAATGTGTAGTTCTTGGGGCACAAGGAACATAACCTACACTTTGTGTGTGTGTGTGTGTGCGCACACCTGAAGAGGTTGGCTATAGCCGTAATGTTGAACTGAACAAAGCAGTCCCACAGATGCTGAGGAAAATCAAGTTTTGAAAATGTAGATTTAGGAAGGCTCTTGATCTGGCAAAGGCTTCAGTTAGCCGTCCCCTCTCACTCTCTCTGATTCGTGTTCCTCCCTCTTCTTACATTTGCTGCATAGAACTTGGATAGCTCTTTGGATCTACAGTCCTTATTTTGCCAGGCAGTAAACAAGTGAAAGAAAAGGGCAAAACAATATCACTATCTGCTTATTTGCCCGGCTCCATGAAAAGTCTCGTGAAGCTAAGCCCTGGCCGTCTGCATTATTTCCTCTGCCCTTGCTCTTTTTCCACATCTCGGAACGCACCTAGGCTGGGTGTGGCATCACAAGGCTGTGATCCCAGCCCTCGGGCAGTGAGGCAGGAGGTTCACCGCGAGTTTGAGGCCAGCCAGGACTATATAGTCAGTTCAAGGCCAGCTGGAACTACAGCGTGAGACCTTGTCTCAAAAAAGCCACCCCCCCACAGCCTTACCCCCGCCCCCTCGGCAGTGGAGGTCTCTGATGCCAAATGACTCCTGGCAGGTGGATTACGGATTCTCCCAGGCCACATCGAGCCCCTCCAGTGCAGCCCCATTAGTCATTCTGCCTGGAGGTGCCCAGGGAAGTGGCAAGCTCCAGCCCTGCCACAGCATGCTCACCCCCCCCCCCACCGCAACAGAAATACTCACCTACTCTCGAGCTGCTTCAGACTTCCTCTGTAATAAAGAATAGTAGGTGTTTACAACCAAGCCTTGTTCTCAGAGCCCTTCCCTGCACACTGCTCCACCCCCAATGCGGATTGGGTTCTGTAACTCGAGAGAGGTAGCGTGTACGTTCTTGCTCATACCCTTTACAGCTCGCACTTCTGCATTGCACGATTGTCTCCCTCACCAGACTGCAGGCTCCAGTTTGGACGTCTTCACTCACCCCTCTGCCCCTGTGCGTAGAGGTGTGGCCAAGGGGAGCGCAGTGCTGGCTACTGATTGGGTACATGGGTGATACAAAAGGAAATACTGGGAAGAGAGAACTACTTTATTAATCAGCTATAGTATGTAGGCTTTGTTAGTGCTTTGCTATCAAGTCCTCAGCACAGTCTTTTTACTTTATTCATGTAATTCCCTAACAGAATTCACTGACGTCCACGGTGGTTTTTAGTATATTCACTAGGTTGGGCATCCGTTACTACTATTCCAGGAGGCTGCATCACCCTGGGAAGAAGTGCTGTGTTCATCACTAGTCACTCAGTTCTGCCTCTTCTCAGCTCCAGGGAGCTACTAATCTGTCTCTGTGGATTTGCCTGTTGAGAATACTTTATATAAATGGACTGTGTATATGGCCATGGGAGTCAGTCTTTGAGGTCTGATTCTCTAACATGTTTTCAAGGCTCATCCACATTGCAGTAATTATCAGTACTTCATTCTATTTCACAGCTGGTTAATATTTCATTGTAGCAATAAACATTTCTGTGTGTTTTTAATTGCTGAGTTACAGTTTTTAATATATTCCAGGTAATAGATCTTTTTAAGATTATGATTTACAAATATTTTCTCCCAACCTGTTTTTTAAATTTTTTTATTGTTATCCTTTGAATCACAAATTTATTTATTTAGGTATTGGGAATTGATCTCAGGACCTTGCGCTTGCCAGGCAGCTACCTGTGCCACTGAGCATAGCCCCGGCCCACAAATTTAATTTTGATAAAGCCCAATTTTTTTTTTTGCTTTTGGTTACATGTGCACAGGTATTATATCTAAGAAACCACTGCCTAGGTTGGGCATGGTGGCACACATCTGTAATCCCAGCACTCAGGAGGCTGAGGCATAAGGATCGCTGTGAGTTTGAGGCCAGCTTGGGCTACCTAAGAGTTTAAAGCCAGCCTGCACTAAAATGAGAACTTGGCTCAAAAAAACATTGCCTAAGCCAAATTGTTGAAGATTTATGCCTATATTTTTTCTAAGATTTTTATTGTTTTATATCTTACATTTAGGTCTTTGATCCATTTTGAGTTAATTTTCTGTATATAGTGTGAGGTAAAAGTCCAGCTTCATTCTTTTGCATGTGGCTATCCAGCACTACTGCAAAGACTATTATTTCCCCATTCAACAGTCTTGGCACCTTGTTGAAAATCAGTTAGCCATAATGTTTGGGTTTGTTTCTGGTGGTGTTAGTTGTATTCCAAGGAACAAATGCATCTATCTTTATGCCACCAGTATCGCACCATTTTGATGACTAACTGTGCAATAAGTTTTTAAGTTGAAATGTGTGTATCTTTCAGTTTTGTTGTTCTTCAACATTATTTTGACTTCTGAATTCCTGGCATTAGCATAGGAGCTTTAGGATCAGGTTGCCAATTTCTGCGAAAGGCCAGATGAAATTCAGACAGGGATTGCAAAGAATCTGTAGATCAGTGCAGGGAGTATTGCCATCTTGATAATACTAAGTCTTCCCATCCATGAACATGGGCTGTCCTTCCATTTATGTAGACATTTCATTCTTTAGCAACATTTTATAATTTTCATGTTCCAGTCTTGCACTTCTTTCATGGGATTTATCCCTAAGTATTTTATACTTTTTTTATGCTATTGTAAAATAAACTTAATTTCATTTTCAGATTATTCATTGCTAGGATATACAAACAATAGATTTTTTGTGTATTAGTCTTGTATACTGCAGCTTTGCTGAGATTGTGTCTCAGCTGTGATAGTTTTTAGTGGATTACTTAGGATCTTTCATATATGAGATCATATCTCTGCAAATAGGTTTGTTGTTATTTTACATTTTCCTTTGCCAGTGGATTTTTAAAGTTTCTTGCCTAACTGTCCTAGCTGTAATGTCCAGTGCGATGTTCACTAGAAGTGACAAAAGCAGATACCCTCACCTTGTTCATGGTGTAATCTTTAGAATTCATTTTAAGGTTTTTTTGTTTTTATGTGTATGTGTGCTTTGTTCTATTACAAGTGAAGAAGGACTCCCCCATTAACATTAAACTCAAAAGAAGAAATCGGGGCTCAGAAATTACAGTCTCGGGAGGGTCACAGCTAAGCTTACACCCCATTCTGTCTCCAAGCCCACACCCATGCTCCTCTGCCTCCTGAAACCCTGAAGTGTGGATCAACAACTTCACCCTTGTATGCGCTTCGAGTCTGCTTCTGTCATTCCATCCCCCATGGGGAAGCAGCAGGGCAGGGCTAGTGTCCTCCTCCTCATTGGACTCGGAACTAGGAGCTGAACTGGCTCCTGATGCCAATTTTGTGCTTTGACAGGAGAAATAAAGATCTTTATGGAGTCACTAGCTGTACTCAGAAAGGTTATATAGCTGTTTCTGCAAAGGTTGTAAACAAAAGGAATAAGGCAAGTATTCTTTTGTATATTGTATGATAGTGAAGGAACTAAAACTTGGAGAGAAGGAAAATCTGAAAATAACTGAGGACGAGATGGATGGGATGTGAGAAGAGAGTCAAAGAAGGAGAGGAAAGTGAACCAACAGTTTGATTAGGAAGGAGCGCGACAGATCACACAAGAAAGCACTTTAAGGGAGTATTTACGTACATAAAAATGTCTCTGGCTGAAAGAATCCCTTCTGAGGAAGAGAGAAAGTGTGGGTGTAAAGATGCTTCTATCTCTGTGTCCAGACAGATGGTAGGGAGACCAAACCTGGAGCTGAGCACTAGGAAACTGTCCAGTGGCTCCCCTGTGTCCTCTGGCAAAGCCACCCTCACTGGAGGAAGAGCTGCCTGTGCAGGGCCACCTGGGCCCCCAACTCCAGCACAACCTCTCAGGGTCTCTGTGCGGAGTAAACAGAGACCGCACCGCGGACAAACGCACCTTCGCATGGAAAGAGGCTCCGTAAATACCAGCCCCGCTGCCCCTCCCAATAAGGTACCCAGGGGGAGGCAGGAGGTAGCTAAGGAAAAGACGGGAAAGAAGAGAGGGCCGCTCTGCAGTGGAGCCCACTTTCTGGCTCAGTGTGAGGCAGAAGATGACCAAGAAAATAGCTGGGGAAAAGAGAGAGCCAGGGTGCCCAGGTCTAAAGATAGTGGGGAAGAAAAGTAACCAGGCAACTCCACTTATACACGGTAAGTCCCGGGCGCGCGTGACTAGGGGTCTGCAGCACTTGCCGACACGACCCCAATTATGTCTTTGACTGAATATGGATTTGACGCAAACCCAGCTCAGGGATTTGGGGACCCTGATGATAGTTCCTTCAGAAAAATCAGCCAGGCGTGGTGATGCGCACCTGTAATCCCAGCCCTCTGGAGGATGAGGAGGGAGTGTCCCACAAGTTCCAGGCCAGCCTGAGTTATGTAGTGAGTTCAAGGCCAGCCTGAACTACTGGGGGGACTTTGTCTCAAAAAAAAGAAAAAAGGAAAGCTGGACGAGACCCCCAACCTAACAACAAACTGACCCCAGGCCCAAAGCATTCCCCATCCCAGAAATCCACTGCGAAGGAAACAAATCTTTCCCTTCTCTCCCCATTGGCCCAGCTCTTCCTGATACATTGGGTTCCACCTTTAGCCATAGAACAGGTATGTGAGTCTCTCCCACTTCCAAAAGACAAAATGTTCTAGACAAGTCCTGATTCTGGGCTCCTCTGTGCACCTCAGTGAGCCTCCCCTCTGGGCTCAGTCCTCGTGTGGGAAGTGTCCATGACCCCAGGGTGCAGGGAGTTCAGTGCTGCTGCTAGTCCAGGTCCAAGGCCTACGGAGACCACTATGGGGAGAGGCTGGAGAGAGAGATCCCCGACAAGCGCCAGGTCCCTAATGGCAGCCACCTACTATGAGGAGTCATTTCAGGGCCTAGAGGTGTGAGACAGGCCTTGCCCTGGAACGAGGAGGCGACTCCTCTGCTGAAGAGGTCAACCCCTCGAGACAGGCGGGAGACCCTGGTGAGATAGAAGCACTGTGCCTGGGGGAGAAGGGGCTGGCCAGGAGCAGCTGGGGGAGGACTGAGGGCCCTTTCTGGCTGGTGCATAGGATTTGGGTGAGACAGACCTGAAACAGGACGGGCATAGGGAGACCCCAGGGGACCCTGGGGTCCCCCTCCGTACCTCAGAAAGTGTCATATCAGCACCCTTCCTGGGTGGTTTTCCAAGTGTCCCCGGCGTTAACATCCTCCTCTCCTTTCCTAACTGTACCCCTTCTGCTTGTCATTTCTCTCTGTCTAGGGGAAATCTGCTTAGCTCCTCAGGCTGTGTCAGGGCTCTCCCCTGTAGACACTGGGGCAACACCTGCATCACAGCCTCTGCCCCACAGGGCCTCTCACCCCATTGCATACCTGCCTGCGGCCTTCCACTGGCCTTTGCCCTCAGGGAGGTCAAGGGCTGCGGCTGACTGGTCTTGGTGTCCCCAGCCCAAGAATCAAGACTTAGGTGCCTGGCTGGAAGGGACCACACCGCCTGCCCAGGATGTCCCAGCAGGGGCCCCACGTGGCAGAGGGCTCCTTACCTTTTCCATCTGCCTTGTAGTCATCAGGGAGGAGCTTGTCCTGCCGGTAGCCCAGCACAAAGCCCAAGAAGGAGAGGATGAGGGCGTCGCCGATGCTGAGGATGGCCAGCATGAAGGCCCAGCGGATGGTGCAGTGCCCCAGCGTGTACTTGCCCGTCTGCTCCCCGCACATGCGCCGCACCTCGCTGGAGTCCCAGCCATCCGGGTAGACCAGACAGCCAATCATCAGACCTGTGGCTGAGGGGACGGGAGCAGATGCCATCAGGCTGGTGGGCCAGCTTGCTGCCCCCCTCATCTGTGCGGGACCTCGAGCAGCACAGGAAGCACTCCCACTGTCCTTGTAGCACACACACCAAAAACCTGAGGCTGCAAAAGCTAAAGCAGGGGCCCCCAGGACACAGTCCAGGCAGAGCTGAGTGCCTCACCCAGGCTGGGGTCTGCCATTCACCAGCTGGTCCCGCCGGGCCCCAGCCAGTGCTCTCTCTGGACTCAGTGAGGCACCACCTACCCCAAAACCTGGCCCCGGCCCAGAGCACTCATCATTTATTCATATTTCGGCATCTCTGAAATCACTGTAACAAGAAAGCATCAGGACACGGTTGTAATAGCCACATTTTTGCACTTGACAGTCCACAGCGTAACCGCAGTTCTGTGCTCACGGTCCTTGTTGCAAGGAGCACAGGAAGGCCTCCCAGCCCCCCACACCTCTCGGCGGCTCTATACGTGCCTTCTACACACACACGTCAGCCAGCGGCTGCTCCGCGTCCTCCAACTCCAGAATCCACTGGAACGTTCATTTCCCGTGCTGACTCCCAGGGCAGGGCTGGGCACAGGAACCTTGTTTCCCAAGCGGTCTCCCAGGACGCTCCCAATAGGAAGGGTGGAGTGCACCAGACCACACCGCCTGGACTTCAAGCCCAGCCCCCTGCTGACCAGCTGTGCGACTTGGAGTGCGCTACTCAGACTTTTTTGCCTAGTTCCCTCCCACTTGTTAGGGGCTTAATGATTTCCAATGAGTTAAGACTCGAATGTATTTAGGGGTGCCATTTCACACTTTGTGACAAACTGAGGGGCTGCCTCTCCCTCGGCAATCTGTAAAACCTGTATGGTTGGGCCCTTGCCCAGGTGGCGGGACCCCAGCCCTCCCGTGGTTGGCCTGACCCTTGGCTTCAGGAGCACCCCACAAATGCGAGTGCAGGGCTGAATGTGGGAAGCAGCTGCCTTCCACATTTCTCATGCTCCCCGCCTCTGCTCCGGTTGCCCCTTCCCTTTGCACAGCATCTCCCTATGGGTGTGTTGGGAGACAGCCACAGGCCTGTGTCTTGGAAAAACATGGTTGCTACTGTGGGCATCACGGCCCCCCTCAAGCAGAGGCCAGCTGGTGTTCACAGGGCACTTCCCCTTTCTGACTTTCTCCCATCTGTGAAGTAGACTAATGCCTGACTTGCAGCAGGGGTGCAGGAATTAGGTGTGACCATAAGGAAAACACCTATCACACAGGGTCTGGTGCGTGGTAAGTGGCCAGTCAGTGTTGATCACCACCGTTGTTGGCAGTGGAGTCAGACAGACGCCACCTTGAGGATGTGGCATCATCAGAGCTGCTCACAGACATCCGGGTACGAGCTGGGATGAAACTTCCTTGCTTGATATTGTGGCGCTCCTTCCCTTCCTCCCTGATGCTTTCCGTGTCTCTTACACTTACTGTGCGGGCAATGTGCTGGCATAACATCATCCCGCCCTCTCAAAGCCCCATGGGAGGGGACCGTCATGGCAGTCTACAGATGAGGTACCATGGCTTCAACACTTGTGCTCCCCCAAATCCGTAGCATGAAACCCTAACCCCAGTCGGATGGTGTTAGCAGGCAGGCTCTGATGAGGGAACAAGGTCTGGTGGGTAGTGCCCTCGTGAACGGCAGTAGAGCCCTTATACAGGGGACCCCAGAGAGCCTCCTTGCCCTCATCTCATCCTTTGTGGACACAGCAAGAAACCAGTAGTCCACAGCAAGAGGAGGCCTCTCACCAGAACTGAGCTGCTGGCCTGGTCTCGGCCGGCCCACCTCCAGGGCTGTGAGAAGTGAATTTCTGGAGTTTAACACCCCTGCCTCCCTCAGTCCCAGACCACTTGCTAGAGCACCCTAAACAAACTAAGATACGGGTTTCCAGGAGACAGGCAGCTTGCTGACTATGTTTCTAGGAGTTGGCACCATACTCAGCCCACATGTGCCTTGTAGAAGCTCAGCTAACATTGCCCAGCTACAGCCCACACTGCCCACACGCCCGTCCTCTGCCCCCCACCTTGGCCCTTCCTGCTCCCCACTCTGTGGGAAAGGTTAAGCCCTGGTTTAGGGTTCCTCAAACAGACGCATCTCCCAGCTGCTGGCTGAAGGGCACAGCCCCTCCGCAGCCCTCCCGTGGGCTCACCGCCCCTTTCCCCATACAGCAGAATGGGAACCCGATGCCGCCTTCTCCCTCTCCAACATAAATGCTTCATGGGCTGCCACCTGGCCGCCTCTGCGATCGGTATCAGCAGCTCGGTGACCCAGATAGGATCGGACTCCAATGGCCAGGTGACGCCTCCCCACCCAGGTCTTGCTGCCACTGCTAGTTAGCGAGTGGCCCCTGGTGTGGGATGCCGGGTGGGGGACAGCACAAGAATGAGAGAGGCGGACATGCATGTCAGTGTCCACCCTCCTGTCCCACACAGCACTGCTGGGTCTTCATTCCCCTTCGCCTTTGAGATGGCACCTCCACTTCCTCCCTGCCACCCACCAAGACTTGCCTCCCCCCGCCCCAGCCTCTCCCTTAGCATGTACAGAGGGCAGGGAGATGGTAAGGGGATGGGCTGGGGGTGCCCAGGACCCAAGGCAGTGGCCTGGGCGCAAGACTGGGAGCTAAGAGTGTCTCTCACTAACTGTGCCCACAGACAAGTTACCCACTAGCAACCTTCTCTGTTTAGCCAAGGAACAGTCGCCTAGGCGGTGGTGAGTCTCTTCTAGGTGGTATACGAGCAGCTGTTTTGTAAGTCATTTTACTTGTGTAAACGTGGGCCTCCACAAAAATGTCTCTAGAATACATCTAGTTTCTCGGGGCCCACTGTCCTCGTTCTCCTCGGTCCTCAGCTGCCAGCTGCTTGGCAGCAGTTGGCCAAATCTGACTTCCTCTCAGCCTGATTCCCCGTCCGAGTGGAGGGTGCGGTACGGCTCTCTGGAGGCCCCTCCAACTCTGTAGTCTTACGTCTGTGCGTTTGGTGCTCTGGGAGTCAGTTCCCTGTTGATCGCCCCTAAGATAGCTCCATCGTCCTAACCGAGGATGTCAAGCTGGTTTCACCCCGGTCTCCGGTCCCAAGCACTGTTCCCGGACTCCTGCCGCACATGGTCTGCTTGTGTGCAGTCCTCGGGTGGGCAGGGACCCAGGGACCAAAGGCTGCGGATGAGGTCGTTTCTATCTCTTCCTGGGCTCTGGAGGACAGCAGGACCAGCTGGCCGAAGGACCGAGACGCCTATTGGGCCTGGAACAGGTGAGAGGGCGGGGAAGGCCTGGCCTCAGGACACCACCAGTGGCCGCCTCACTGGCATAGCTTTCCAGGACCCTGGACAGCTTCCTCCTTCTCAAAACACTGCTGTATTTGCTGCCTCGAGTATAGAAGCTCACCTTTGCGGAATGAGGACTTTCACCCCTCAGTGAAAGCGGGGAATGGAGATGCAGGTTTCTAAGGAAGAGGTTGCACCCAGCGTGGCAGTTACACTCCAGAATCGATGACTGACCTTAAAACCAGCCGCAAGAGCAGTTTGAGGCGGGAAGGAGGGAGGGCAGAGGGCGCTGGGCACCGAGGAAGGTGGGAGAAGAAGGCCCAGAAGAGGGGGCGAGGTGGTCTGGAAAGCAGCGGACGGAGCTGGCATCACTGCCTGACAAGGGCTCGGTCCTAGTCCCGCCAGGATGACAGCGGAGCCCCCACCCCCCGACCCCAGCCGCTACAACCTCTGGTGCGGTGGCCCGGGAGGGCCGCGTCACCTGATGTCTTTGGCCAGGGCTATGCGCCCCCGGACAAGTCCCTTCTCTCTGGGCTATCCCCAAGAGGGTCGCTAGCCCCGAAACGGAGGGGACCTTGAACACACGGTCTCTGAGGCCCTCTGCGCCCCACCAAGCTTGCTCAGAGCGTGACTCAAAGACCCAGGGCCTCCTTGAGGCCAGGAGGGCGCAGCCGCAGCTGCGATCCGGGTCGGGGGGCCTCCCTGCCGCCCGCTCACCTGCCGCCAGCTGCATCCACGCACAGATCTTGTACACGGTGGCCGTGTTGCACACGAAGAACAGGCTGAAGCAGACGATGGAGCCGATGATGAGGAACATGGCCAGGGCCACGAAGAACATGGCCGTCTTGAAGGCTCTGGACGGGATGGAGGAGAAGTCCAGGGGGCCGCCTTTGCAGATGAGCTCAGACGACAGCACGTTGCCCACGCAGTAGGAGAAGAGGCCGAAGTAGCCGGCCTGCGGCGTGCTCACGCTGTCGCCGATCCAGTAGGGCTGGATGAAGAGGGCCATGACCAGCACGGAGAAGCAGATGGTGAGCGTGCCCCACATCACGCCCACGGCGCGCGCGTTCCGCACGTAGTTGGTGTGGTAGATCCTGGCCGCCTCCTGCGCGGGCAGCAGCTTCACCATGGCGAGGGCCCGGGGGAGGCTGAGTCAGGACACAAGGCGAGGGCCGTCCCAGGCGGGAGAAGACGCTGAGCGGGACGAGGAAAACCTTGGTGTCCCGGGGCAGCTCGCCAGGCCCTGCCCGCGCCGCCGGCGCCCTGGCCTCGGGCCGCCCCGCCCCGCCCCGCCCCGCCCCGCCCCGCCCCGCCCCGCGCCGGTTCAGCACCAAGGCCAGCGCCCGGGGCCCAACAGCCGGGGACCGGGCCTCGCCGCGCGTGACCGCGGCCGCGACCGTCCTCACGCTCCGGAGCGAGGCGGCACGAGCTAGCAGGCTGGCGCCGAGGACCCCGGCCCGTGAGGGAAGCGCCGACCGCGTCTCACCCCGCCCGCCCGCGGCCGCCTCCCGCCCTCCGAACCCCGCCCTGCGCCGCTGAGCTCAGCGGCCTTTCCCGGGCGCGTTTCCCGGCCGGCACCTGCTCCATTGCTCAGAGCGCGTGTGTGCCAAGGCCGTGTTGCAGGACGCCTTTTAAGCAAGGGCCTTAAAGATGATAATAGAAAAACAGGGCCCCCGACCTCAAAGCTAGACACTTGCCACCCTGCCGGACGCCCACCCTGCACTCCCTGCTCGCCCGCCATGCTCGTACCCGCAGGCTGGGCAGTGTGGCACCGCCGTCCTGCGTGGAGAAGCCCCCACGGCCTGTCCTGGCCCCGACACACCTTAGAAGGCAGGCAGTGTGCGTTGATCCAATACATGGTGACCGATGCGTGAAAACGAAGCGACCACAAACCATAGCTAAGGACACGCTTCACGAGGTTTCTCAGATCTTAGTTCATTATGATGCCTCTTCCCCCTTGTTTAAATATTTTTACTGCAGATATTTTCTTTTTTAAAAATGTGTATCTCTTCTGATTTCACTCGCCATTCACTAACTGCATGGCTAATGTAAAGAACGAAGAGATTTCAGGAAAGTATACCTAAAAGAATAAAAGTCCTTCCTAACCCCAACTAGGGAACTAAGGAAAGATAAGATGATTTGGCTTTAGACAGACCTGAACTCGAGTCAGTCACTTACTAGCAAAAACAGTGGTGATGAAAGTTTAGGTGACATCTCTGAAATGTTCAGCCCAACACGTCATATACAGAAGTGTTCAGAAATGCTGATGATCAGCTGGATGTGGTAGTGTACACCTGGGATCCCAGCACTCTGGGAGGCTGAGGCAGGAGGATCTCAAGTTGGAGCCCAGCCTGGGCAAGTTAGCAACTTAATGAGACTCTGAGTCAAAAACAATCCAGAACAAAATGTAAAAATGGATGGGAATGTAGCTCAGTGTAAAGGCCCTAGGTTCAATGTCCAGCATCACCCCCCAAAAATTGGTGCTGATGGTTAATTAATTTATTTCTGTTAATATCTCAGCTCATTTGCCTCCTTCTGCAATTACTTTGCACAGCCGGATATACAATGTTATGTAAAATTTCCACTTAACATTATATCATTAATATTTTCATATTAATTTTTCCCCTAAACTTTACTACCTGTGTAATGATGCAGAGTATTACAAGCCATGATTCTTTAGTCATGACCCCTTCTGTGTGTTTTGGCAGTTTCTACTTCTTCACTGTTGAAACAACTCTGCCTTAAACATATTCATACTGTTTCCTATATTTCCTCTTTCCTTAAATATCTTTGGTTTTGTGGCCACCTTCAGCATGGGAGCGGAAGTTCATGCAGGGCACCCGTGGTACATCCAGCAGACTGCAGGTTCCCAGAACAGGGGCTGTGTGAGCCCCTCAGGCTCAGGCCACACTCAGAACCTGGCGAGACCCTTCCTTGGCCACCCAGTACACCTGCCACTGGGAGCAGCCTCTCCTGCCTCCCGAGGTTCAGCTGGGACAGCCAGTGACACAGGCCATGCAGATGCTGGGGACAGGCCTGAGTGGGTGAGCCGATTCACACCACCAGATCTTCTGCGGGGTCTGAATTATTGGGGGTTTGGCGTGAGAGGGAAAACCGCTGTTGCTTAGCTGGGCCTTGGCAACAGCCACAAGAAACAATCCCTAGCTCTTAAAGAGTCGCCCTGATGGGGCTGGGGATATAGCTCAGTGGAATAAGCGCTTGCCTAGCAAGCGCAGGGTCCCGAGTTCTATCCCCAGTACCGCAAAA
Organism: Dinomys branickii; assembly: GCA_004027595.1. Lineage (NCBI taxonomy): Eukaryota > Metazoa > Chordata > Mammalia > Rodentia > Dinomyidae > Dinomys > Dinomys branickii. The sequence continues at coordinate 9,653 of PVLD010012193.1, read as the reverse complement.
AAAAAAAAAAAAAAAAAAAGAGTCGCCCTGATTTCTGTGTCACTCAGATGGGAGACCCTGTTCCTTCAGCTCTGCGGACAACCCGGGATTCCATGCATTTCCTTCCTTTTGCTTTCATTAGCCAGAGTAGGGTTTTGACTGCTGGCACCAAGGAGCCCTTCTCGATCCAAACACTGGCCCCAGAAGGGTCTAGTGCCAGTAGACACAAGCCTAGGGAAAAGGCCCGGAGACTCCCTTTCATGTTTGGAATTGGGAAGCACCAGGCCTTGGTACACAGAGGAGAAACAGCTCATTGATTAGCTGTGAGCACCAGGGATGTGTACCCTGTGAGCGTCGGCTTCTGGAGAACTGAACAGCTTTGTCTGTAGACAGATCAGAAAGGAATGGCAAAATCAGGAACACCGAGTGAGCTGGCTAGGTATGATGGCTTTGAATAGCATCAAGCAAGATAAGCTCAAATGACTAGAATTTTTATTGCGACAGGGTCTCACTCTGTAGTTCAGGCTGGTGTCGACCTCTTAGGGATCCTCTTGCCTCAGTCTCCTGAGTGCTTAGATTCCAGGCGTGCGCCACCACACCTGGCCAATGACTAGATTATTGATTCAAGGGAAAAAGTGAAATTCAAGACTTTGGTGTGACATGGCTCAAGACATCTACTAACAGCGTTGCTATAAAACATAGCAGTATTAAAGCAAGACTTGGGGAGCGTAACACTGCTGAATCTTTGGCCTCAAACCCATCTCATGCTCTGAGGCATTAGACCAGGTCATGCCAGGGAGTGGGAGAACCCTCACCTGACCTCTAATCTTGAACTAAGAGTTGTAAAGTACTGGGAAGATCTAAACCAAAGCCTCTGGCACCCACAATATCTAGAACAGTATTATGTCCCACAGGAACTATAGGAATTAATATCAATGACTTGAAAGATGAGGGAGGGGCCAGGTGTGGTGGTGCACACCTGTAATCCCAGCACCCAGAGGCTGAAGCAGGAGGATCTCCATGAGTTCAAGACCAGCCTTGGCTACATAAGTGAGTTCAAGGCCTGAACTACAAAGGGAGACCCCCTTTTATGGTTTGTGTCTACATGTCCTGCCAAAGCCTCATGTGGTCATAGGGCTTTTTCAGAGGTGTATAATGCTGGACTTAAGGGTGTGACATTACTGATCACACCACCCTAATCCTAGCAGTCTGGATAAGATATAAGGGGCAGAAAGACACTGTTAAGCCTCCTTGCTTGCTTCTGCTGTCCTCTGGTGCCATGAACCTCTGGGACGCCCCTCTGCCAAGCCCCCCTGCCTTAGACCCAGCCAATTACGGACTGAAACCTCTACCAGCTGTGAGCTCAATAAACCATTCCTCTATTAACTTCGGGAGTCTGGTATTCTGCCTCAGCAACAAGGGAAAAATAACTAAGATGCCCTGTCTAAAAAAATAAAAGTAAAAAAGACAAGGGGCGGTGACTCCCGTGTCCAGTGGACGTTTGTCACGTTGTGTGGTTTTGCTCTTGTCTGACCTGCACTTCAGCCCCACGGGGGGCGACCCCTACTGTGTGAAAATGCCAGTAGGGCCTCTTCTTTCGCAGTGGATGGCAAACAGGCCGGGTTCCCCTTTTTCTGCCAGCTCCAGAGAGAACACCAAGGACTGCAGTGGCACGACAGCCACTCCGGGAGGGCTCAGGACTTCAGGGGAGCGAAACTTCGTGGCAGGCAGACCTTCAGGTGCTCTAGCTGCCTGCCCCCAAAAGATCCACATGCTAACCCCAAAGCCTATGAATAGTATTTTAACAAGTGTTCTTGTGATGGACTCAGAGAGGGATGGGGACCTCTCCGTTCCATGTGAGGCAGCCAAGAACAGAATGGAGAGGTCCCCACTGTTATTTAGCAAACCCCCCTACTGCTTGGAGAAGAGCCCCCCCCCATTCTATAAGGCTCAGCGAGCTCCGCCCTTGCAGGTCATGGACAGGGGCTAGGAGGATATAGTTAAGTCAATCTGATTCAATGGGAAATTTGGTGGTTTTGTTTGTTTGGTTGGTTGTTTTTGTTTGTTGGAGATAGGGTCTCGATATGCAGTTCAGGCTAGCTTTGAGCTCACTTTGTAGCCCACGCTGGCCTCAGACTCGCAACGGTCCTCCTGCCTCAGCCTCCTGAGTGCTGGGATTACAGACATGCGCCACCATGCCAGGTTTGCTTTGTTTTTTTTGTTTTTGTTTTTAACACAGAGTCTCGCTATGTTTCTCAGCTGACCTTGGACTACTGAGCTCAAGCAACTCTCCTGCCTCAGTCTCCCAAATGCTAGGACCACAGTCATGCAACTCTGTGTCTGGCCTTCGAATGGGGAATTGGAATCTTGCATGGATTCCCTGCCCACCCTCTGCTCCGACTCTGGGTTTGTCACATATCTGAGCCCTGATGAGCCCCTTTGCAGGACTGAGACATCTGTGTACAGCATGGGCTCAGAGGAGGTGTTCAGGGAACACAGGGGAGATTCAGGGGCTCCAGGAGCAGGGTTACAGCCAGTTGTGCAGATTGTGTGTGTGTGTGTGTATGTGTATGTGTATGTGTGTGTGTGCGTGCGTGTGTGGAGAGAGAGAGAGAGAGAGAGAGAGAGAGAGAGAGAGAGAGAGAGAAGCCCCTATCTGACTGACAGATCCACCCTTCCTTCTCTCTGTGAGCTGCCGTCTCAGCACAGAGAACTTTCTTCCAGGGCTCCCCTACTTGCTCCGTGAAGACCAGGTTGGAGGCAGCCACTGGACACAAGTCTACATCCTAGTCCCTCCCTCCCCAGTCTTCACTAGCACAGCTGCTGGGGCCCAGCCTAGGCATCAGACAGATGGTGAAGAAGGCAGCGGCAGACACAGGGGCCATGATGCCACCTTGATGCCCACCGCTACCGTGCTGGGATGTGACTGGGAATGATCTTGCTTTTTTCTTTTGAGCTACATAGAGACATATATACAGGGAAGTCTCGAATCTTAAGTGCACATGTTATCAATACCCAGACAGAGGGCCGGGGATAGAGCTCAGCGGTACGAGCACCTGCCTGGCAAGTGAAGGTCCTGAGTCCGATTCCCGGTACCAGGGGCTGGGGATGTAGCTCAGTGGAATAAGCGCCTGCCTAGCAAGCGCAGGGTCCTGAGTTTGATCCCCAGTACCGCAAAAAAAAAAAAAGATTCCCGGTACCCTCCCCGCTAAAAAAAAAGTTCAAAGCCTCAATACCCAGACCAACATTTGGAACAATCCCAACAAGATGAGTTCTCCAGGTGCATGGAACCAGGGTCTCCATTCTTTGGTCTGTGGCTGTTTTCACTCTGCTCTGCGTTGTGCCAGTGAGATCACCTCAGGGGGTTCCATGACTCAGATTTTTTAAGGGAAAATTGCAAAGCCCGTGCTCTTTAGATCGGAAAAGGAGTGGCTTATTTATTTATTTGTTTGTTTGCTTGTTTTTATTTGCAGCTCCGGAAAACCCAGGGTCATTGCACTGAGCTGCATCCCTGACCCTCTAGTTATTTTTTATTTTGAGACAGGATCTCACTGAGTCACTTAATTGCCCAGGCTGGAGTCAAAGTTGCCAGCCTCCTGCCTCAGCCTCCCTGAGTTAACGGATTACAGGTGTGCACCGTCACGCTGGGGGTGGGACAGGGGTGGTTAAAGCTTTTGAGGTTTTGGTACAAAAACTCCTAGTTCTTACTTATACTCTCGAAGCACATAGGACTGCTGAAGGTCTCCCTGTCACATTCTGCATTTGTCATGGGCCACACTGCGGTCTTTGTCCCCTGGGAAGTTGTCCATCACCACCTAGGGATGAGGCAGGTGCATGCTCACAGCCCCACTCACCATTACAGTAGGTCCCAGGGCCGGGCGTGCTGGCACACTCAGAGGTTGGAGGCAGGAGCTCCAAGAACTTGAGGACTTGAGGCCGGCCTGGGCTACATGGTGAGACCTTATCTCCAAAAATAAAGGTCTCCTGGACTCCCACTTAGCCTGCAGTCTTTTTTTATGTTTTTAAATTTTTAGTGGTACATTTTAGATGTACATAATGACCACATCCATCATTGGGCATGTGCGCCTGTGCGTGAAATACCTTGTGCCTTCCTTTCTCCCCTGCTCTCCCTCCAACCCCTCTTCCCCTCCTATCTACAAAAGCTTTGTTTCCATCTTTTTCTATTTATCTTCTCCTTCTTTCCTCCCTCCTCTTATTTCCCCTCTCGTTTGAACACTGTCTTCCCATTTTTCGATGTTCATTACACATTTTAGTCCTTATTTACACTTCTGGTTTCTCACACCTGAGAAACAGCTTGGTATTTAAACATGTGTCTGCTTCTACTCCCTACCCCAAGACCTGGCCGGGGCGAATAAACAGCTCGCCACCCCAGGATTCTTGCAGATAGGCCACTCAGGTGTTCCTCCCTGGGTGGAGCTCCTTCCCCCCTCACAAAACCCC